>PPHD01017747.1:0-14904 GCA_002909625.1 Bambusicola thoracicus
CAGGCCGGACTGGCCCGTAAACTGTCGACAATTCTAAATGAGCCTTAGCCTTCCCTATTGCATCCCTACATGCCCTGACAGCATCCCTATGTTCTTACTCTTGCAGTACGGTATCTTAATATTTTGTCACAAGATATTTTGTAAAATTGGCTTTGAAGTGCCAAGCCAACTAAAAATAAATACTGCAAGAACAGAAGAAAATCTCAGCTCTGTCTCTGCTTCCCTAGCTGATAGTACTTGTCATCAAACCTGTACCATTTGATTATGATGGATTCACAGTGAAGAGAGATACATCAGTATCATGAAAACAAGTGTCACTAAACCACAGGAGCTTTGCTGTACATGGACTATTCAGGTCTATGAATCTTGAGTGGCATTGCTCTCACCATATCTGGACTCCAGTGGGGTGTTTGGGGTATACTGAATTGCTGGATAATGAACACAGGTAAGATGCTCTTATAGGATGAGAAAAGGAGAAAAGTCCTGAAAATATGTTTCTATAGATCTCAGAGGGAATGAAGGGTGCTTATACGACAGTTCCCATTTAAGTTCTCAAAAAGCTTCCTGGAGCTTCTCAAGAAGCAAAATGAAAAATGCCATCTGGTTACAGTTAGTAAACTTTTGCCGATGCGAGTGGGATACTTTCATGGATAAGAGCCTTAATTGTTGCAGGTATAGAGAGCTGGCAATAAAAACAAACAAACAAACAAATAAATAAATAAATATTTGCAATTCTGTTTCACTTTGGAATCACTTAATAAATATCAGGAGCCTTGAAAAGGCTTTGTTGGCAGTAGAATATCTGAATATAAAACTGAATAACATTTTGAAAACTGAGAGAAGAAATGTGGTCCAATTGGATCAATAACTTGGAGCACAGGACACAGCCATTGTGACCACACAACAGAAATAATTGCAATCACTGCTAAAAAAAGTAACACATCTCAACACAGCTGAGATCAGGCTAATGATTCACTTTGTTTTAAATGTGAATTGTTGAAAGCAGGAATCAGAGTTCAGAGATGAAATTAGCCACAAAACAAATTAATCTATTTTAAAACTTTTAGGAAAAAAAAAATCCCAAGTACTGGGGGGCGGGGGGAGGGGGAAGTATAAAACTCCAAGCTTCTAAACTCAAAGTTAATCTGATGATACATCTGAATACTGATAACCCAGGCACAGATCCATCTCTAGAGAGAGATATGCCTGCTATGATTAACTCTCTGGTAGCTGTCAAACAAAGAGATGTCATTCTATCTACAGTTAAACAACAACAGATGGAACAGACCCTCAGCCAAGGTAAGTAGCATCATTCCAATGCTTTCAAATGGAGCCTTACTATGGTTCAAACCAGTTGAAGATCTACTCCAAATCTTTATTCCAAAACTAGGGTTAATCTCGTTTCTAATATAAGCTGAGATCATCACGCTAAAGTCTATGTATTTAAGGCACAATTTTCTGTTTGCAGTATCGTTATGGCACATACCCTCACCAGTCAGGCTTTCACTTCCTTTAGAGAATACAGAGTATGTAAAACCTCTTAGCTGCATGAATTCATGAACTCTAGTATCCTGAAAATGTGCAAGGTTTGGAGCACAGGAGTCCCATCTGATTTTATGTATTGTATCTGAACAGTGACCTAACCACTTTTATGGCCTCCACTGATAGAAACAGGAATTTTTAGAGAGCAATTCATTATCTGTTGGGGGAAATCCCACAGGTGGATCAAATGGTTCAGGTCATGCAAATGTGTATTTCTTCCCTTTGAGTAAGAAGAACTATAAACAATTTATGCTGTTGCAGATATCTGGTCTGCATTCGTTTGCATGTAGGTGAGATATGTTCTAGACATGCCACCCAACCCCTTTGTTAATAACAATGGGAATTAGTGGACAGAGCAGTGCAGTAATAATTCTGCTGAATCACTGTTCTGAGCTTTTCTGTAACACTATAGAGACATTAGGGGCTCAACATGATGAGAAATGCAGTTCCTGCAATTAATACAGTGTTTTGAGGGTATTTTATCACAAATCAAAATAAATGATCTACCAAGAAGATGTAAATTCTGTGTCCACCTTTTCAAGTACTATATACTCTGCTGGAAAATAAAGGGAAATGGAAAGAATACTTCACGTTTGTGATTTTCACTCCAAAATTCCTATAAGAGTAATAACATTTGATATCCTGAACAAAGGTCATACTTTTTTAGTTAGAAAACAGTATGTGAGGAAATCATTTTTTGTTCTCTCAAGTTATTTCATCTTGAATTCACCTTAATCCACTGATATTTGTAATGAGATGTTGTTCAGCTAGGCCATGCACGTGCCAAGTTATTCTGAAATCCTTGTGTTTAAGATATGAGTACTGAAATAGAGATTCATGGATATCAAAAATGGAAAAGGTTTATTTGACCAGCTGTTTCTGACAGCACGTGCTTGTTCATGAAGGAACATTTCCTGGTCTTTCGTCCAGTCTAGTTTCAAATTCCATCTGGGTTAATAAGTTGTGCTATCATGAGTAAATCTGTTTGTAAAATATGTATTTTGGTTCTCGAATTTTAGCCAAAGATCTCTTCTTGTTACTCACTGTGGCAGCACAACAACAACAAAATAAATAATTATAATAATACTAAAATGCATTTTTTTGTTTGTTTGTTTGTTTACCCTTGGTCTGGAAGAGACCACCCAAAAGCCCTCTTAACAAGGGACCCACATCAAATGGTCTGTGATACTGTGAAGCAACCACACTGGCTAAACCTCATGCTGAGATAGCCAGACATGCTTTGTAAGCTTGTTATAAGTGCAGCTACAGCAAACTGGTGTTCAAGCCCAGCTCCAAAAGGGGCCAGAAAGCTTTACAAGCACCCAGGTGGTGAAGTTCATCCTCAGACCACTCCATGCTGCTGCAGGTACTTCACATTTGTTTAATACAAGTGTCATACATACATACAGTGACTCCTAAGTAAACATATGTAATAGAATGCACACTGTTCAGTGGTAAAAATCATAACATTGAAAGGGAGACAAGGACATTAGAAAATGTCAGAAATAAGAGCTTTAAAAAAAAACCACGACATTCAGATCAGCTCATTCTTCTGAAATTATTTGGAAGGCTGATACTGTAAGCAGACACTTTCCTGTACACAAGACCTTGACTGATTTCTCCTGATTCTATATTAGATCAATACATGCGTGGAAAGAGACAAAAAAGTCTTCTATTTTTCAGTATAAGCTAAATGAAGCTCTCTAAATTTCACTGGATTATCCCTCCTTCTTATATGGCCCTTACTGTTATCATACCCAAACAGCAAACAGAGCTTAAATGATACTGTCCCAAATCAAAGCACAGTTACACAGTTATGGTAAGTAAATGGTGCAAGATATCCCATTCTTCTTTTCACAGATCAAAACTGCAGAGGAAGGAGGACATATTCTAAACCTGGCACCAATCTCCAACACTTAATTCCCAAACTGAGGCTCTCAACATAACGAATAAAAGATCCAGTGTTTAGAACAGCATTCACAACAGTCAACAAAAAACATCAAATCTGAAGGGTTTCTCAGAGCTTACCTCTGCCCTACCTAAAGACTTCTGTGAGTTTATTACCTCTACAGGGATACTATTAAGAGATGCAAAGCTGGGGCTAGACTATGACACACAGTGCAAATACTGAGATACAGAAATAAATTTTAATGAAAATAACAAAGGACACGAAAGGACGGCAGGAAATAAGTTAGAGCATACCTGCCTAGAAAAAGAAATATCTAGACTTCAAATTCTCCTAAACCTGAAGAATTCTAATCCATATCTCACTCTTTTTAGAATTTCTTACTCACTGAAATATCTGAGGGGAAAGAGAGTAAGGAGTGACTTCTTAGAGGATGCAGCGCAAGATGACCCATCAGAGTAGAGAGCAAATAAAAAAAAGGTACTGAGTGGAAAAGGTGAAGGATGTGATGGAGCAAAGAACATAGCCCAGACATGAACTCAGGAAAGGACACTTTACGAAGATTTCCTCAGAGAGGTTGCACAGAAGTACATCCAGAAGTAGACTAGACCCAACAAGAACCATGACTGAACAGTGTGCATGAACTAAGCCCAAAAAGTCATGCCTAGTGAAGGACATCTCTACATGGCATCAGAAAAGGTCTCTAAGACCTTCCTGTTGCCCACCTCAAACTGTCTGATATTTCACTTGGACCACAAAACCTGCCAGCGCCTTGCTTCAGAGACAGTTTCCCCAAATAGCATTGCAGTTGTTGTATAAAATGTGTGAACATTTTTTATGGAAGCAGAAAGCAAAACCAAGAGCAAGCCCTACTGTCATGTCTTGACCTACATGTGATTTCTCCTCCTGTGAACCTCAATTCTCCTTCCTGCTCAGCAACACATCTCACAGTAGAAATGGCACTTACCTTCTCTCAGGGAAAAAGTTTGTAGTAAAAAGTAGTATATTTTTAGTGCCACATCCTACAAAGAACTCTATGTGCCATTTCCTTGCACCTCAGAACATTATGTCCATTGGAAAGATATACAAGAAGTAAATGGTTGTAATTTCACATTCCAATTTATACATATAAGTTGACAAAACTGACGCATTTTGTCCTGAACTCAACACTTTTCGCACAATGCCAGGTACTCAGAGGATGCTAAACAAACCAGGACCTTTAGAGTCGTATCTGATTTATCATTTCTGAATAGGCTCCAGATAAGCTACTATACTCAGTCTAGCTGTGTACAGTGGTGTCTCTTAAACACATTTTAAATAATCGTTGTCTGCCTTCTTTTCTAGCCAAAGCCATGGCATCCATGTCCTCCCAGGCACCTAAGTGGACTGAATTTTCATGAAGCACTCCTCTGAACAAAAAACCTAAATTAAGCTTCAGTTACACTTTAGGTTCCTAAGTGCTTTTTTGGATGTCAATCAGAGCAAAAAATTCACCAAAGTCACACAGGAAGACTATGGAAGAAAAAGAAACTGATCTGGGGTCTCTGTGGTCTAGGACTTGCACCCACAGCAAAAAAATGCCTTTTCTCTCTGCTGTTCCTATTAAAACTAAAAAGATCAGGAAAGCTAATGACAGGAATGAATGTGGTGTGCAATTATTCCATTTCATTTGCAGGATTCTGAAACATGATCTATATGTACTTTTATCCATCTACTACTTCTTTACCCTTAGCAGATGATTGCAGAAATGCCAAATCCAGCTATTTATAAAGCAGTGAAGCAATCGAGTGTTCTCTAATGTACGACTTCCAAGTGCAAGCAATATTCACTGACCAGCTTGTAGCTGTCTTGGCAAGGATTCACACACCTGTTAGGATTTTAATTTATCAAAGACAGACATATTTATATTTATGTCTATGGCTGTATGCTCATGAAATTAGAAAGGATGTTAGAACAACATCAATACTTTAAGAGCATCCAGTTAAGGTTCAATTCTCTGTCCTCAGATCACCCATGTTAAGCAAAACTCTCATACATGTATAGAAAGCACATGAAGACCAAATGGCTGATACATTAAAAAAAAAAAAAAAAAGCTAATGCGAAGACCAAGAGCAAAATCCAACTGGAAAACTACTATTCAAGCTCACAGGATGCTTGGAATGGCCTTTCTGTAGTCAGCCATCCTACAGTAAATGTCAGAAAACAGCCTGAATTGCTCCCACCATTGTCTAGACGATGCAGCATTCACATTTGGCATGTTTGATTTCTCTTTGATTAATGAAGACGATTATAGCAGGCTTCCCCATTTGAAGGCTGTTAATATTCTTTCCGTACTATAATGGCCCCCAAGGATCTCAGGAAACATAAAGACACTCCTACTAATTCTTTTCTATTTTCCAGACTGAGCAATTTCCATAGACCTGTTTCTTTCAGATCCATTATAGATATAAGTGATACACCCCCATTATCAGCAGATCATTGACATGATAGATAGTAATGACTGCTTTGGAGGCAGGTTGTATATCAACCTGCTGTGGAGTGCTTTATAGGCCAGGTATAAATTCCATAGGAAATGCTGTCAGACTCTTGGCTAAAACAGTGCCTAACATCACTGTTACTCCTAGGTGAAATTAATAGGTTAGGCACTGTCCTGCCTTCCATCCACAGCAGAACCAAGGTTAATGTGGTTTACACATCTGGAGGAGCTGGAGGAAGGACAGCCAAAGTCCAAAAGCTTATAAATAATTCCTGTAAAACTGAAGGAATAATGGAGGAATATTTTCCCTAAGCACACTGTTTTCATAGCCAATGATAAAATTACATTAACCTGTTTTTATGTTGCTGTTGTTGTTGTTTTGTTTTTTTGATAAAAAGCATTAGATTCTCTTTACTTTCACTTTTTGTCTTCTGCCTCGTCTGAACTTTCAGCATTTTCTGAAGCTAATCTTGGCAAGACATCTATCTTCATTCTCAACAACACATACTCTATTACTTATCTTCCTAATAACCTTACCTAATACAAGTAGTAAGTGGGCTGAAGAGAAAACTTGCTCTCCTGGATCTGTTGCCTGTGAACAGAGCAGGTTTTTTGAAGGAAGTGGTAAATGGAGGCTGTCTTGGTCATAGTGACTATGGAGTAGTTGGGTTTAAAATACTGGGTAATACAAGGAATATTGCCTCCCAAACATCAAACCTGAATCTGAGAGAGCAGACTTCATTTAATAAGATTCCCATGTAAAATGTTTTTGAAGGCATTGAGATCCCAGACAAAGCCAAAAAAATGCTTTCTTTGCCTCTGTCTTCAGCTCTGATGATGGCCTCTTGGGCTTCTTGACCTCGGGGGTCCTTAATTGGAAGATCGTGACTGCAATAATGATCAAATCCCAGCCAACTCTGAATTTGTCTAGGGTTTACTGCTCCACCAGGACACATATAAATCCAAGGGGCCCAATACCATTCACCCCAGTGTACTAAGACAACTGGCCAATGTCATCACAAGACTTCTTCAACAGGCTCAGGAATTTGGAGGGTTCCAGTTAACCAAAAGCTGGCAAATATTGTTCCAAATTTCAAAAAGGACAAAAAAGAAGATCCTGGTAATTATAGGTCTGTCAGTCTCACTTAGATGCCTGGTAAAATTATGGAGAAAATTACACTGTGAATTACTGAAAAGTACATGAAGGAGAATGCAGTCATTGGTCTCAGCCAACACAGGTTCACGAGAGAAAGATCCAGTTCAACTTAATTTCCTTTTGTGTGAAGGTCACTTTCTAGTTGACCAAGGCTGATGTTGGTCAAGTTGATGTAATCTTTTTGGATTTCAGAGAAAATTTTGGTACTATTTCTCATGGTATCCTTCTGGAAAAGGTGTCCAGCCTAAGTCTAGACAAAAACATAATGCACTGAGTCAGCAATTGGCTGCTGTTTTAGGCCCAAAGGTTTTTAGTAAATGGGGCTACATCAGGCTGGCAGCCAGTCATTATCAGGGTTCCTGAAAGCACAACTTTATTGCAAGTTCTCTTCAATGTTTTCATAAATGACTTGAATATAGGAGTAGGGGGCATTCTGGGCAAGTTTCCTGGCAAAACTAAATTAGGAGATGTTGACTTCATCAAGGGTGGTGGAGATGCCTTGCAGAGATATAGACAAATTAGGGAACTGGGCTATCACCAACTACATAAAGTTTAACAAGAGCAAGTCCCAGATTCTGCACCCTGAAGGGGCAACCCTGGCTATGCATTCAGACTAGTGAAATGGGTGCTTGACAGCAGCCACACTGAATGAGATCAGGGGGTCTTGATCAACACCAAAATGAACTTGAGTCAAGAGTGTGCCCATACAGACAGGAAGGCCAACTGCAAGGGGTTCATCAAGCACAGCACTGCCATCTGGTTAAGGGAAATGATTTTCCCACTCTTTGCTGCACTGGTGAAGCCTCACTTTGAGTTCTGCGTGCAGTTTTGGGTGCCACAGTACAGAAAGGACATACAACTATTAGTGACTGTAGGGAAGGGCTACAAGGATGGCGAAGGGTCTAGAAGGCAAGACATAAGAGGTGCAGCTGAAGTCCATTAGTTTGTTCAGCCCAGAGCAGAGAAGGCTGAGGGGAAGTCTCTTTATGTCCTATGGCTTCCTCACAACGGGAGCAGAGAGTAGGAGCTAATCTCCTCTCTCAGGTGTCCAGCCATAGAACCCAAAGGAAGGGCATGAAACTGCGGCATGTCAGAAAAAGATTCTTGACCAGAGAGTGGTTGGTCACTGGAACAGGCTTCCCAGGGCCATGGTCAAATCTTCCAGAGCCCAGCTAGCATCTAGACAATGCTCTCAGATATATGGTCTGATTTTTGAGTGGCTGTGGAGCCAGGAGTTGGACTCCATGATCCTCATGGGTTCCTTCCAACTCAAGGTATTCTACAATTTTATGAATTATGTCTTACCACCTTAACAAAAGTCATCTACAGGACTTGAGGACATTCTCCCTCCAGACATCATTGTAGTCATAATCTCCACCTTTAAAAATTATTCCAAGAAAGGGAGATTTCATTAAAGAGTATTCATTGTCTGTCTTGGCAATCCACTAATAATCGTCTGTGTTCTTCCTGCCCAACTACCAGGCACACAGCCTACTTCTCAAAGGTGCCACCCCAAGGTGCAGAGGCTCCACATTTCTTCGTCTGTCTGAAAGTAAGCAAATTCAGATTTGAGAAATGAAGATAAAAGTGGTTCTTGAATCACTAAGAACTCGAGAAAAGGTCAGACTAAATAATTAAAAACAGGATACCACATAGGAAAATTATTGCACACATACCAGACAAAACATTAAACGCACATATACTTCTAACTTATTTTAGGCAAAAAAAAAAAAAAAAAAAAAAAAGTCACTTTTTTCTGCTAATTCAATTTCTTTTTTATTTTTAATAAGAGTATAACATTTGTCATTGTGCTATGTTATAAGTTTCTGAACCATTCAATTATTTGTTTCAGATATATTGTTCTAATATTAGTTATCTGTATTTTATAACTGAATCTACAAGACAAAATAGCATCATTTATGACAAGTTAACAGATAGCACTCATTCTAATAGCATCTTCACAGTTTTTAAATTAGAATGCTTATTAAAAATACAATTATTAACTGACAAAACTTTAATTCTGTAAACATAACACAGTGTGAACAATGATGACTCCCATTCTGCAACTTCTTTATTTCCATGCAAATCTTCTATTTTCATTTATTATAAATGCAAAAAAAAAAAAAAAAAAAAAAAAATCTTGAATAAGTAAGACAATTTTCTTCCCGGAAAGCCTATGCAATTCATTGTAGTAATTCTTGACCAGAACAATAGAACCTATGCACTTTTCTTCTAATAAAAATAGTTCAGTAACCTTTCACTGGTTGGCAACTGGAATGCTGAAGCTGAAAATGTGACTTGGAAATAATCTTTACTGATAAGAAGGTTGATTTTAAGATCACCGAGCTACAGTTTTGAAGATTAGTCTTTGCTTATGCATCAAAGCACTGTGAATCAGTCCTCAGTTCTAAAGAAAATACGTATGCATAACTAATAGACATAAAACTATCATTAACTTGCCTGAAGTAAGTGTAACCACATGCTGTTAGTGGGACTAACACACTAAAGAAAACTAATGAACTGATAGCATCCTCAAAATACAAGATATTATATTCAGCATGCGTCTTATTTCTCATTAGTTTCTTAACAGCTACTGTTTGTACTTCTGTTATTAAGAAGACAGATCTGAAATAAATAAAATCAATTTGTGTGCACTTTCTGTGCCATAACCCTTATATCATTGTTGCAATTATGTTACACTGCTCCTCTTCAAGTAAATCAGCTTCCAGTGTCACAAAGAAAAGAAAATGCAGACATTATTCTGAGATTTTTTAATTGCCTGGAGTTAAGTATAAATTTTGGTCTAGCTCCCATGGCACACTCTCAATTTTAAAGAAAGTTTTGGTGGTCTCTGGAATTCAGAAACATTTCAAGGAGTACATTGTGGAAGAAAAATGAATCATAAATTGTAAATATCCCTGCTCTCTTACAGGCTTTGACCACTTTTTGCCTCAATTCCTTTACTCTCATGATTTGTCTCATCCTGGTTTAGCCCGTTGCCAAAGGACAAGTTTACAACAACATTAAAATGGTTTATATTGGCTAGAGGGGAGTGTTGCCCAGTCAGGATTTAGACAGACATAGTTTATGTTGACATGACTCAGGTCTGGGCACTCAGTAGCCTTCATTTTCTTTCCCATGCACCACACTTTTCAAACTTGATGACATATATCCTTGCCTAGAGGCAAGATCTTTTTTAGTAGACACTTGAAACTTTTAACCATACTTCTGTTTCTACTATGGTTATAAATGCAGTTTCTTGGGAGAAGGTAGGCGTTGGTTCCAAGTAAGAAGTTACAGAATGAGCTTAAACCTAACACTTTAAAGAAACTCTCTACATACAATCCTCTATAATGTACATAAAAGAAATAGCTTTTTGCACATAAAAAAAATGTTCCACTGGACATTTCTAAATCTAGCAATCTTGGGTTAGCAACCTACTTTGTGGAATAAACACAATAAAAATAAAAATAACATATTTTAAAATGCATACATATGGCAGAGGTTTAAGATAATTAAAATTCTCTAGTCCACTAGGAAGAAAAATATACTGGAAAACAAGAGAAACCACTCTATCATTGTTGAAAATCAAAGGTATTTAAAAATAAATTATCAGCGTAACATCAGTGGGAAGTTAGTATGTCACATTTCTACAATCAAAGAAAGTGAGATTTGAAGGACTGCTGGTACCAGAACCTGTAAGTATATCTGCCTGTTGTTCATGGACAAAGCTGAGCTATTCATTGAGAAACTGACAGTGAAACAATAAGTAGTGAGAGGCTGAATAAAGAGTTCTTTATTAGTGGCAGGGAAATCCATTACAGTAGAGGCACAGTCCATGAAGACCACCTCAACACTATCAAGGTGCAGAACAGAGACTGTGCAGAAGTACACTTACACACTGTACTTCACTTGGAAACTGTCTGACATCAGGAGAAAACTGACCTGGTTAGATTTCAGTGCATCTTCTATACAAATAGCCTAAAGCTTAAATATTTTTTGTCAGTTCTTTTTGTGTCTATTTCATGTATGTTCTTGCTGTACCATTGTCTGTCCTTACTAACTTCAGTCTCCTTTACCAGTTCTATGAGCTCATGCACTTCACGAGAGGATGAGAGAAAATACAGAGATGCAGACATTTGTGAATTATCCCTCCAGTTCTAACCTCTTCCTTAGTCATTGCTCATTTTCCTGCAGAATATGTGTAGTTTTTCATAAAGATTTCTACACAACCTTCAGACTTCAGAGTTGCCCTGTAAAGCTGAATGATTTCACACAGTTCTAGATTCAGCAACAAAAGTGATGTCTTTCTTATTCACTTTCCACTTCTAAAAGGCAGTAAGGAATGCCTAATTTTTATACCTCATCCAAAGTGACTTCACAAAACAGAAGTAGCTGAAAATTCCTGAGAAGATGATAAAGAAACAGGAGCTTCTCTAAACATTCATTTTGTTTTGTTTTCCACACCTCAGGCAAAGGAAACTTTGGGTTTCCTTTATTCCATTTCTGGTGAAAGTTCTATTTAAGACAGACTCAGCTGGTTAGTAATGTAGTGATAGCTTTTGCTTCCATCCAGCCCATTAATTTTGATAGTTAAGAAAAACAAGTACATCTTGCTGTTATGGACACTGGTAAATGACTCAGTGTACCAAAGGGTGGTTTTAAAAGAAGCACTTAGAAGATTTCTGCCTTCCCATTAGTGCTGCCTAGTAAAAGGCACACTGCAGGTTTTGTGCCTCGGTGATATCTGCTTCCATTTGCAGAAACTCAGACAGGTGCTGGGAGAACTACAATCTGCCTCTCAGAGCTCACCTGTCAGCAGTAACATCTGAAATTTCAAGGCTGGTACTCTGTCATTCAAAAAGGCACACAAGGAAAGAGAGGACTCCTTGAAAGATCTGTGAGAAGTGCCTTGTGCCCACAACACAATAGCCTTTTTGCCACATTTGATGTCTGTTTACTGGCTTTTCTCCCAGTTCAATTAATGTCAGAGGTAGTGGTATGCCTGAAACAGAATATTTTGTTCAGATGTAGAATAGAACATTGTATTTCTTGCTTGCTTATAAAGCTTGATGACAACTCTTAAATACTGCTGTCATCTGTACTGATGAGTTTAGTCCTGAAAAAATTGTTTTCTACATGTTCTATTCTCTAAGGTATTCACCTCCTACTTATTCCTTATACCTCAATGAATTTAGCATTATATTTCTATAGAAAATAAACACTAGTTTTCTGCTTGGGAAGAAACACAATAAAAATTCCATTTAGCAGCATTTGCTTGAAAGTAAAACTGAATTCTCAATTTACCATAAATATATAATGATCCATTCATCCTTTATTTGCAGAAATTCCTTCCTAAACATACTTGAAGATATGTGGTGTTTTACCCAAAGTCAAAAGTACTGCCAGCTTTGACAGAGCTTTTCTTTGACATTTCCCATTGGTAGGCATAATGATAACAGGAATAATTCCTTATTCTAAGGAGTCACAGGTGAAGATTATATACATAGATTTTCATAGATTATGCTAGGACAAAAATAAAGAAGATTTGAGAGAAATAAATGACTCATACCATCCAAAATGTCCTTTATTCTAGTTTCACTTCTCGATATTAATCCTCTGTCAGTATTTCAGGGAGGACTACAAGTTAAGATAATACCAACTATGACTGAAGGCATTGCCACCATATGTGTAAATTGTCACATCGAACTGTAAGGCTCATTATGTTGCTCTGCAGAAGGCTAAATAATGGCTGGATTTCACATGTTAATGTGTGCAGGCAGTAGAATACTATGGGTTGTTAAGGTAATGGTAACACTGCCCTTTATATTATGAAAAATTATGAAGGAGAAGAATGATTAAAACTCAAATAATTTGCTGAACAGAAAGTTGGTCATTTTGTAATCCCATAAAGTGAAATCCTATTTATAGCAGCAGTGAAATCAAGTAGTGTGCAGTCACTCTAAGGTTTGCAACATTTGACAAATTGTAATTTTGTTCTTCACAAACTCCTAAACACTTCCTGCTAAGTGACAACAAGCATCAGCAAGTTTCCACAAACCTTCTGCAGCTTCTTTATCTCAGTATAAAGAACAGATGCTGTTTTGGGGCTGCTGTGAGCTCTTCTGTTCTTTGTATAATATGCACATGTATATGAGAGTGCGCATCACATGAAAATGTGATAGCCAAGGCCCTTCTCAAATGCTTTTTCCATAGAGCACAATAAGCAAACAGCTGGCTCCAGGCAAGAATCCTTTGTCAATCATGGCTAAAACATGAGCCACATGAAATTTCATGACAAAAATGACAAAACTTTCAGCATTAATAACAAAATTATTTGGGTTGTTAAAACGTACATTCTCCCACAGTGTTTTCTGGTATGTCTATGAGATATCTATTTCTGCCCTTTGACAGGACCAAGAGAAAAGAACCAAAAGTACATGCTAAATAGAGTTAATGCTTCCAGAAAATAATCTTTTAAATTTTTCTCCACAGATTTTCATATAAAATGAGAAGCCTCAAGGACAATCATTTCAGGATGGTAGAAATGTAATGTCATGAAGTCAGAATAAGCGTCATTTACATGCTAGAACAATGTTAAGTAAACCTTTGAATGTCAAATCCTTTTCCTGTAGACACTTTCTCATGATCCCCTTTCCTCCTTTCTTGGCACTGCTATCACTGGGAGCAAAATGACAAATTTTAAAAGTCTCACTAGCTCTGTAGACAACTGACTACAGGAATTCCTCTGGAAGGCAGGAAAATTCCTGACATGCACATGAAGCATAAGGACGTGCATCTTGGAAACAGCATCACAACACAGGCAAAGCAGGAAGTAAAAAGAAAGAAACAAGAAGTAAAATTGGATCACTTTTCATGGAGGGAAAAGAAAACTGTATAAGTCAGAGACAGACAAGTTAGAGCAGGTATAAAGAAGAGTTATAAAAAAGTAGGACATCTTAAAAGAAAAACTGAAGAAATGTCAATTTACCTTACTATTCAAATGTTGGACGTGATGATCCTTATGGTTCCCTTTCAACTCAGAATATTGTATGATTCTACAATTTTATGTTAACAGGGAAGCTGCATCTTTAATGTGTAGAGAAGATGAAAAACACAGAAGAATATGGATTCCTCTCTGCAGTTACCTTCTGACACCATATCCTCCTCCCACATACTTTTCCTATTTAATGTACTCAAGTTTTCCACACATGAAATTTAACTGGAGTGATATTATTTTATTGATGTCAAAATAATGTATAGGAGAGAATATATCTGTTGCAGCGAATACAGACTTCTTGTTCAAGAAGACTATACTATGCATATCAGAGTAATCAAGAATTTAGAACTGTCTTTTGGAGATGGAAGACCAAGGTTCAGGATCTGCTCCCTTCAAGTAAGAACAAAGATTTTAGTTTCAACCTTTCCCCAGTAAGCCCTCAAGGCTATCCATTACTCTTGATGGAACATTTTCAATCTCAACTATTAGAGCAGCTCTATTTTGTATAAATTGTATTAAGTATTCATTGAATTTTGGGCTTCAACACCAGGGGTTAGTGTCCTAATCACCTGACTGTTCTAAGAAGTCATGAGGCAAGGCAGAACATGGAAGTAGTGATATAATAAGAATAAACAGCTTTTAGAAGCTTCCTCCATCAGGCTCCACAATCCATCAATCTTGCTTCCACTTTCAGAAGTCTTGACATCTTTGCAAACTTCCACTCTGCAGTTAGGTTACAATTTTATCACCAGTAGAGTTGGTTGAGACATTTTGGCAGCTTCTTTATCACATTTCTTTTTTTCTTTTCTTTTCTTTTCTTTTCT
>PPHD01017748.1:0-14903 GCA_002909625.1 Bambusicola thoracicus
TCAGAAGTAAGTAAAATGCTGCATGGCATGGAGCAGCCTAGCCATTAGACTTCAGATGTGGTTTGACAGATAACACTGGGTGGGAAGGCTATCTTAAATAACTCCTTTACTTCATCTCAATACAGTCCACCAATCTTACTGTTTAGGAAGCTGCATTTTAAATCTGATTAAAGGACACAAAATATATTAAACAGGAGCAATTTAAGACTGTCAAGCTGCATCTTATGCTCTGTCTGTGTGGCTGTGCAACTGAGCACACAACCTAACCTGCCAGCCTACAGTGCTTTTCACCATACAGCTACCACTCCAGAAGGTAAGGCCTGTGGAAGTGTTATCAGTCACTGTCAAGGAAAAATTAAAAAAAAAATAGAATAAAAAAAACATTCACACAATTTTTTCTTACAGCTCAGATAGAAGCTGAAAACAGATGAGTAGCAAAAACAACAAGCCACTGTCACATCCAATATCACTTTACTTTCTCTGAACTACTTGGACTACTATCAGCTTACTCTACTAACAACCGTACAGCAAGGAAATGGGCAGACCTTTTCCAGAGACATGCCCAACCAAGCTCCGTGGTGTTGTGAACGGATCACCTGCTGCGTTGAAGTTTTGTGCACGAAGCACCAGGTGGGAGCTCAGTGCTCTAGTTATGCAGTTCAGTGGCGAGTACGATGGTTATGCTACAGTAAATCTTTCATGAAGTTTAATTCTCCTCTAAGGAGACATTCAGATTTTTCTATGTTCATAAAATTATCTTTTGCAAATGAGTCTGTTGGAAAGATCTAAGGTAAACAAAACAAATCACTTCATCTACCTTAACTGAGCATGTAAGACTCCTCTAGTCTATACCCGCAGCAGCCATGGAAGGCCTCTCCCTAAATCACTGTGCAGAATAAACACCCTGTCTTCCCTGCACAACGACGCAAATACATGAACTGCAGTAACAGTGGAAAGAGTTAATTCAAACCTATAACGAAACTAAAAATGAACTACTGTAAACTATTCTTCATACCTTCTTTTGTCAGTAGATATTTAAACAGAAAGTTCTGGTTAATGCTTTTAGGTACCTTCAGATATACTTTTGTTTTTAAATAGCAAGTTAAAAAACTACAATTAGCATATACAGTGGGATGCTGCTGTAATTCATGAATTACATCATCAATTAAAAAGACATAATAAATGTCTTAATTTGTAATGTTGACTATATCCATCTTACAAAAACTACTACTTTACCACAAAATGGTTGTGTCATTGAGAAAGGAACACATTTCATCACATGCAAACTTCACTGCATGAAGTATTATAAAATTTGTCTTCTCTTTCTAACAAAGAAAAACATTTTCAGACTTTAAACAAAAATTCCTGCCAAAGATTTAACACAAACTCTAAGGAGAATCAGGACTCACTGCATTTGTATCAGCAGTATAACACAATAATTACAGAAATTATAAAATCTGGCAGTCCACTGTAGAAGTTATTGAGCTTTCATCAATTATCTTAAAACAACAAGTGATGCCATTTGTGTTACAGAATTATGCTCCCATATAATTGGATATGGTCTTACTCTTCAGTAATACTCAAATAAAGTAAGTTATGTTGCCCGTGTGAGACAGAGACAGACTTATTTTTTACACAAAGTCATTAGGCATGAGAGAGAAATCAAGAAAAACAATACAATGTGATTTCATCTGACTGATAGTCAACTAAAAGAGAACCTTTTCTTCCATACACTTCCAACTAAAATAAGTATCTAAGTTTGGTCTGAGATAAATGACCATTCTAAAATATGCTCGGCAAAGCATTACAAATACCAGAAAGTTCAAGTTTGAATGGACCCGCAGAGTGAACGTCTTCTGGCTCAGAACCCATATTAAAAGTTTTGATAGTAACAGGATCTTGTGAATTTATCAACTGTTAAAAGTTTCTGCACTGATACTCTATTGATGAGACTTCACCTGAAACAAAAGCTGACAGCAGAGATCCAACAGGCCTCATTTCTCACGATGATGTATAAACCAGAGTACTTCCATACTAAGATCTATACCTCAACCCACAAATCAAATGAAAAGACACTGTAATTAATAAAGTACATATACATTCACAGAAAGATCAGGACAGAGTTTATTTTTCTTACTTACAGAATCTCCTGTCTTGGCTGACACAAAATGGCTACTGAAATTGTTTTCCTGACAAAATCGCTGATGCTTGTCAACTTTCACTGTGCGCATATGCTCCAAGTCAACTAGAAACAAGTGGGAAAAAAAAGATTACTACAACAGTCTCTTTATGTAGTTATCTGTCTTAGAAAACTCATTCATTGGAAATACATCAGATGTCATCTTATTCTTTGCAGAGGTATGCTAACGCCGGTTTCTTTTTTTCTATATGCCAAAAATAAAGAAATCACTGAACAGTGAAACGTAAGAAATTCTTATCTGATCTAAAGAAAAAAAAATTATGGACTCACAAAAGCAATTGGTAACAGTTTTCCCACTAACTACACACACACACGAAAAAAAATCTCAGACAATTAAATTATTTTGTTTTGTTTTTACAAGGACGATGTATAATGATAGTACAGCGTAAACTAGAGAGACAGAGTTGACAAAGTCCATTTGAAATAAGTTGTAAATAACTTTACTGCAGAACACAGTAGAGCAAAAACTTCACTATAATAAAAAAATGAACTGAATAAAAACATTGATGGTTATTTATTTTATATGAAGTCTTCAATTCCACGTTCCAGCACATTTTCATTTTTAGCGTTTTATAACCAGTGGAAGCAAAGTAAAGCTTTCAAATGGTATTTTATGCTAAAAAGCACTCGTTGCCTACAACATAACATGGAGCTCAGGTCTTGCACAGGTTTTATTGTGCACAGTCCAGTTTTTCCAAATCTGATCCTAAGGTAACTGGAAACTATATTGAAAAGTTTCTCTTTTTATTGCATTACAGTTCCTATAAGGGTGTTGACTCTCTGCCGTCAAATTATAAGGCAAATATATTCAGAAGGATTTAAGGACAACCAGGCTCTTTGAGTCAATACAGGAAAAAAAAACTTAAACTGATTTCCTGAGGAAGGGACCCAACTGACTTGTAAAAACTTGTAAATTTGCAAATCTAGTAAGCCTGCATAATAGTGTCATTTGATTATCAGCTGAAAAAAATGCTCTCATACTACATAAAAGGCTTTATTTTAAAATGATATTGGAGGTCTTTAATTTGTAGGCTCTGGAGATTTTCTCTTGGAGATTTTTAGTCTAACAAGGGATTCCTACACCCCATTTATACTGCTTACTTTGGTTAATGTGGAGTTTTTGCCACATATTACTGTTCCTCGCACATCAGTAAGGCCTTGTTTATAAGAACAGGCCTAAAATCATCCAGTTACCACAGGCATTAATTTGTGAAGGACTAAAATACTAAGCTATTAACACTAACGTTTGTAGTACAGTACTTCATCATATTAAATGTAGAATATACAGTTTTACAAAAAATAGAAAGAACAAACACATTTATTAAGATAAATCCCAAAGTCGATAAAAAGCCTCATACAGTCTATGTAACAGTTGCTTAACTTCTTTCTCTTAAAAATAACTACCAGGAGAGAGCCTCTGTTGAAATGCTTTTAAGAAAAAAAATACAGCATACTCTCTAAACTATATCACTATTAGCTATTCATTTTACTCTTCATATATTAACTTTAAGTGCAGCCTGGAAAACACAACACTGTGATTACTCTTTGGGGGAAAAAAAAAAAAAATCAATATATATTTCCGTTATTTTTATTTAACAAGGTTTTAAAGGAACCTTACCCTCACATCTGTACTGAAACTGCAGAAGTCCACATACGATTACAACTAAGAAGTCAACCACTGATCATATTTACACCATCTCTCTGTTAAGACCACGGCATACTTATGTAAGTCTATAAAAACAAACTCACAAATAACAATTTTTCTCTCAATCTCTCTTTCCCAAGAAGAAAAGAACAGAGGTCACACGAACAGAAGAGCATACAAAAGGTAAATGAATTCTCAAGAAAATGTTCTGCCTTGTAAGAAATCATATCCCCAAATGCTTCTTATTTTCTAGTTGAGAAAATATTAAGAATAAAATATGGTCAGTGGAGCATAGATTTTACTACAGAAGAGAAATTAAAGCATGCAAGATCCCAGAATCTAACAGACCAGAAGTAAAAATCAGGGTAAAACTGTGTTTCTGAAATTTGTGAAATTCTCAGTTCCTCTTCCCATTTAGGAGTATTTCATCCCATGACTTCTGAATTCTGGGCAGTCTGCTGTGAACTGTGCAGTTACTGTTACAGAAGATAACTGCCAGGTAACTGTCCATATGTGCACACGCAGCTCACGGTAAACACAAGGCAATTCATGTTAGGAGCATTAGCCCTCAATGAAAGAGGGCACAGTTTTGGTACAAGAAAAAGATTTCAAGTTTTAATAAATATTTAATCACGAAAATCTGTGGGGCACAATCATTGACAGATACCGAAGATCAGCTAAAATGCAGTAAATAATTACCCTCTAGGTTTTTTTTATTATTATTATTATTTTTATTTCTTTGAACACGTGATGTTTGTCAGCAGAATAGGCAGAACTCATAGCTAACAGGACATAACACTTGTCCAGCTTTTACTTAGATATGTCAGAGAAAAGACTTTAGGAGAGATCTGGAGGAGAAAGCTCATAGCTGGCCAACATGGGCTGGTATGATGAATCACTCAGCAGCTGGAGTAGGTGTCTTTGGGATGAAGGATGATACAAGAATGTACTTAAGCCATGAGAAGCTTAAAGGCAAAGACAAATAACTTTTGGCTAGAAAGAAGAGAATCAAACATAAATACAGTATGATTTTATAAACCAGGAAAATGATTTTGCTGAATATTCTAAATGACTAGATAACATTGCGCTTGCCAATAAAAAGGAATTTCAGCAATTAGGATGCAAAAGATGAACATTTTAACCATGGTAATGATTATGATAGGCCATAACTAATGAAGGTGATGAAAAAAGATTTGGATTTATATCAAACACAAACATTTAGAGAAAGGCTAAGAGAGACGGACATTTCCACACCAGACTGTTCAGTCACCCTACTCATTTGAAGCAAATGAGGAAGATGACAATAGCAGGAGGAAATGAATAGCTCTGTTATTACCAAGGATAACTTAAGTTGATGACTAGAAACCACAAGAAGACATGAAAAGAAGACACAAGGACTTTGTCTGCAAAGGAAAAAGAACTATTCACAAACAGTGAGATCCTAAAATACACAAACATTCATAAAATCATAGAACGGCCTGGGTTGAAAATGACCACAATGATCATCTAATTTCAGTCCCCCTGCTATGTCCAGGGTCGCCAACCACTAGACCAGGCTGCCCAGAGCCACATCCAGCCTGGATGTGACATTACAAACTGTTACTTCGGTTCAAGTGCTTGCCTACAAATGGTGCTATCCTTATCAATAAATAATGTTTTTCTGCTCATTAAAAGCTAACACAAGACCCAAATGGATAAGTTTTACAGAATATAGCAAGAATATTCATTTCATCCTCAAGCTTGTCTGGTGGGAAGAGTCACTTCAACTGAGGCTAGCAAAATAATTGTGGCTTCTCAAGTAACAGATCCACGTGTGTAGTATGTACAGATACCACATAAGGATACCAGCACAACAGAAATAGACTGGAAATTCATGAATTACTTCCACCTAGCCTGGGAAATGCAAATGAAACTCTCCCCCAGAAGAAGAAAGTAGAACAGATCAGTGTCTGCTGCAGCAAGAGATAAGGCTCACTGTAAGACTTGCTTTTCACAAACTCTGGAGAGTTCAATCTTGATTCGTAGGAGACGAAGCATAGATCCAGAGAGGTGAAAAAAGAAGAGTCTGGATCTCCCTCTCATGGAAGTCCCATCCAAAGCATTGCTGAAGGCATGAAAAGAAGGAGGTAAGAAGAAAACTGCAGAATCTAGATAAGGAAGAAAGTCAAAGAACATCACAGTCACCTCTGTGGAGCAAGCGAGAATTCAAAGAAGACAAGGACGAAACTGTGGGCTTAAACTGGGACTAGAGAGATCGGATTAGCTCACATCTTCAGGTGACAGAGAAACTACTTTTTCATCACTCTTTGAACTGCTGATATACATCGCTTAATTGCAGTGAAAAGCTGATAGACAATGCTACATTAAAGCGGAAAGAAAACAGCAGAAGAATATTTTAAACAATTGTCTGCAAGGCAAGGAATGATACGACTGGTAAAAATTCTGAGCAAGCTCTTGAGACAGTATAAATAATCAACTGTAAGTCACATTCCTGTATAATTTTACATGAGAAATTAGGAGTAAGCCACAGACATTTTAGTTTTTGCCTAGCAGCAAGGGAATGCAAGGACACTAGGAAGTGGGTGATTTACAACCTCCACTACACATAGACATTCAACAGCAGCTCAGTCTCAATTGAAACGTTCTGCTATTTTTGTCTTGAGATTCTCAAACTATTAATGCTAAATAAACTAACACCAAATTTATTTATCTTATGCTATTTAACTGTATGTATCATTCCTCTAAGATAACAGAGGTTTGCAAAAAGTTTCTGCTGGTGGGTCCATAATAGTTTGGCATATTATGCTTCCATGATTTCCATTTCAATACAACACACAGGTTAAAAACCAATAGCCAGACAATGTAAGTACTGGCTTATTTCATCCTTTCCACTAAAATGAACTACCACAAATACAATTAGCACACTAGAATTGCTTCAAGTAATAAAGTGTGATATCAAATCCCAGAGCTGTTTTGTCTGAAAATTATGGTAACAATAAACATGTGTAACAATAGTTATAACTCAACTGGGACAGACAAAAAGCCAGTAAGCACTTTAAAGTATCATTAATCAGTGAAATGATGAATGTTCTGGTTTCATCACCTTTCAAAATGGCAGAAATCTAACAGTAGTTCACTTTGATTTAAATACTGTTACCCAAGCAAGTAACTGCACATACTCTAAAAGACACCAGAACATCATTTACGCACAATGTAAAGGCTGCTACTTGTGCCTTTCCCACGGGACAGCCAGTGTCTTCCTTCATAACATCACTAGAGAATAGTTCCATGTAAATTCACAGGGTTTTTAAGGTCAGAGAGCATTGATTTTTTTGCAATAATCTTTCTTTCAGGTAATTTTGGAAGAAACACGAATACATGACTAGAACAGATACTTCCAAGCAGCTGAAAAAATAGTGACAGTACTTGTTCAGAATGTCATAAACAGCTGAGTGGCATGCATAATGCATGCTAAGCAAGTCTGAATGTAGTAGTTTGCTGGCTTTTCTCCTGGATTGTGAGATTACATTCACAAACTGTAAGGCATTATAAGGTCATTTTACTTATTATTCCAGTGATAACTAATCTAACCATTTGCTAAAGCATCGGTATGAAAAGAAACTTTAAAGATATAGCTCAGAGTGTTTCAGTAAAATGACACCTCTCCACCCAAATCTGAGTCTTTCAAAGCTTGGAAGTGGAACTACAAGGCAATCTGTTATAAAGGGACAGTTCTTTTAAGCTGAACTTACTTATTTATATTTACTGCATTTATCATTAAAATCTGTATTAACATAAATGAATTCACAACTGCCTTGCTTCATAATTATCACACATATTATAACTTTCATATTTTTAGATAATTAAGGGTAGTTTGAAAGTTATGAGTAAACACCTATATTAATCTCTGATAGTGCACAAAAATATATTCTTTTACAGTATGCTGTGAAAAACGAAATACAAATCTTTCTGCAAAGTATTTGCAGCTGTTCACACAAGGTATACAATTACATAATGTTTAAATAATGAGCTATCACGATTAGCCCACACAGACATGACAAGTAAAATGCTTTAATAATTTATTAATTTGATTTACATGTGCTTAAAATTATGTACATATTTTCCCTTCTGAAAATACTCCAGGGTCATAAAAAAGGGGGGGGACTGTATATGGCGACTTTTTCATCCTATTTTTGTTATAATTTCAGCCTCGCTTCTTAAGAACAAACCTAGTTTGAGCACCTGAAAACCTAACAGAGCCATGAAGACAACATTTATACAGTATTGTCTTCATGCAGCATCGCTGCTCAACAAGCAGTCAGTTTAATTGCAGAGCGTGAAGACTGCTTCACCTGTGCAAAAGCAGAAGTGTCTGAATAGGGGAATAAAAGGAGATTTCTGTAAGATTTTATTCCAAAGAATAAAACAGAAATCCTGATGCACACTGGGAGCAGCTCTAGCCATGAAGAGCCCCTCTCAGGCCTCCTCTGCCATAAGCAATACTACCCAGCTTCTCTTCTAGTTCTGCCATCATTCCAAAGAAAATACAGAAAAAAGCAACAAAAACCCTCCACAGCTTTTTATTGCACAGCTTACCAGTAACCTACTGCTTTCCCACTGATGGATGGAGCTAGTTAATTGAGCCTTCCTTTTCCATGAATATTTCAATAGATTACTTAGAACTTCAAGCAAGGGCACTTTCATTTTCTAAGTAGACACAAAAGCTCTTTCTCGACAAATAATAAAATCATCTGATCTAATATTTCTGATCTTATTACTAATTATGACTAATTAGTAATTGATATAATACTATGAGAACTAGAATTATGCAGAAATCATAATCAATTCAGTTCATCTGACAAGCTGCAGCAAGTCTGCAGTATTATCAAACAGTTTGAGATCCAGCTTTATTAGAGATCAGTTTTGATTTGGTAATTTCCAATTAATTTTGCACACCATTTTCAAGAAATCCAAGCATAAATGCCAGAGTGCAAACTGCAACTTCTTGTAGCTAAATTTTTTCAGTACTTTCAATCTTTTTCTCACACTAAAATTGTATAGCTGCCAAGAAAAGAAAACCCTTTCATGGAAGTCCTGAAAACTATACCACGACTCTGATTTAAGGAAGCTCAAGGAAAATATAAATATAGTTCCAAGTACAGATTTTCTCAGTAATTTTTTTAGGTTATCAAGAAAACATCTAGAGTGTTGATCTGGTTATGCTCATGTCAGACAAACTACATGTCACATTAACTACCTCCAGGAAGTTATTCCAAACACAAAATAAACTGTTTATGCCCCTTCTCAGATAGATAGCATGACAGATTGTTATTAGTTGAAGACAGATGAAATACATTAATTTGATTGCAAGCATGTGTTTACTTTCTCACTGTCATGTACACTCTGCTGCTGATGCTTCCCTATGAGGATGTAGTAACAAATCACATGTTATATTAGAAGACTTGCTAAGGGAGAATAATAATAGTTGGTGCTGCACTTTAATACTTAAAACACTATACTTAACATTTCCAGCTCTAACAGGAAATCGACGGTTCCAGAAAGCAGAAGAAAAAGCTTAAAAACTCTTGTGATTTACACAAAGCATTTTAATGCTTCCTCCTCTAAAAAACTAAAATTATCAACAAATATGTATGTCAATTACTGAAGAAAAATATAACCTTATAAGTGCCAAATACATGTCCAGGGCTCTTGCGAAACCAAAACACAAATTTCTACACAGACAAGATAAAGAATGTATGCTCAATATGGGGAAAATAGAGCGGACAATTTCCAAGTCTCCTCAGTTAAAAGCACAACAGCATCTTGCCCTTGAAGTGAGGTCTGCCCGGTTTCACATATACCTCCTGTGTGCTTTCATTTATTTCTACAGAACCTATTTGGAATTCTCCTTCGTCTCAAGGAACAACAAACAAAAACTCAAAATCTGTAATGAGCTTCTTAGCATATGGGCAAACCACACAATAAAATCAGGTTGACAATTCCAACATCTTTTCTAATTAGGAAGTAATAAGAAACAATGTATTTATAACTCTCTTCGATTTATATTTAAGGTGGAAGCTCCTGTCTTTATATTAAGATTCCTACATAAAAATATGCTATATTAATTGAGACTTTCAAATACTGGTGAACAATAAAGGACAACAGCATTTTTTCTAAAGCTCACAAAGGTTAATTGGGTTAACGTCTCCAAGATTTAAAACAGATTTCAGCGCACTGAAACAATGGGACAGGATCCTCACCTAACAAATAAGCACATATAACGTTTGGTAGATGACAGGTCATTTTTTAAGAAGATATGTTAACCTTTGCAAATGCGAACAGCGGGCATCTTTTCATACCAAAGTAAAAAAAATTTCTGAAGGAGAGGGGGAAGAAAAAAAATTACACACCCAAGTTTCTTTTCAAAACTAAGATGATAGATGAATGATTTACACAGCTTGAAGGGACAGTTAAATAGAATAAAATAATATTTTTTTCTCAGCTAGACATTTCCCATTTTTGTTTTTCAATAAATTCTTGGCAGAAATCTTTGCCACCATTTTTCATTTGACTGAACAGAATAAGATTGTACTACTATGTGATCCCCTCTGTTAAGCACTGATCATCCTCATCCTTACCCCTAATCAATATGCTTATGGAAACAAGGAAAGTAGTCAAAAAGTATATTATGAAACAAACAACAAAAAAAAAAACAAAAACAAATGAAGTTACCTTATAGTATTGTCTTGCAATTAAAACATCATTATAACAACTTTTTTTTGCTTTATTTTCCTTTCTGTACGAAAGGGTATCACTACAGCAAAGAAAGCAAGAGAGGAGGAGAGCTGCGTCTTGAAGTCACCTGCTTACCCTGCAACTCAAGTGACCACGTACCCTGAAGATACATCTGTACTGCAGACAGAACCATCACAATGAGAGGAACCAATTAACTTTAAATGCACTAGTCTGGGCACAAGGAGCGTAGATGTTGCAGCACAGACCTCTGCAGATTAACTTACCATGTATCTCTGCTGTCTGCAGCGTACGTATCTATACAAACACACCTTTAGGGTAAGTTTCACACTTCAAGTGGGAATGTGAATGAGAGAAGATGAAATGCTTTGTCTGCACAGTGTTATGGAGTATGATCAGGCTGGCCTGAGCAGATTAATGCCTTTGTCTCTCAAAAGCATTATCTCACAGGGCTTTAACGCTCTTTAATTTCACACCGTGGGTTAATCAGATTTTACCTTCTGCAAAGAAATGTGTGCAAAGATTATAAATCACTCCTGAAGTAAGACTGCTCACTATTGCTTTTTATCTAGCCAGTCAGATTCTGACACAGCCCTTATTGCCTTCATTTATAAGAACTCTGCAATTACAGATAGTGTTCTGCCTAATTCTTTTCTGAGTAAATTGGGCAAACGCTATTCTTATTTTTACAAATGAAGAATGAAACATGAATGAAAAAATAAACATAAAGCCTTGCCTAAGATCACATGAAGTTTCACTGAAGCATTTTACATCACTGAAGCAATTTTACTGCTTTATGCACTAAATTGTCTTTCATCTTCTTTAATGCTTGTGTTCAGGCCTCCTAACCCTTGTGCCCAGGCTTCCTAATCCTTGTGCCAATGAGGACTGTAACAGCAATTAGGTTTTCTTCCTCTTTAAGTTAAAGATGTTAAATTGGACTCAAATGTCTTTACAAATTGCTGTTTCCTTAAGAGAGTAGCCATCGCAGAACACCTCCAGCTGATTTTCCTTACCATATCAACCTGGTTATACAATTATTGGGCAGTCACAACAATCGGCATTGTACTCAAACACAGCTGGAAATGACCTATTTACCAAATAAAACTGAGAAAGCAAAACACAACAAATCAACCTATAGTCAAACATAGCACAACTGAGGATGCCCAACAACAACACGCCATCCACAGACTGGATGTAAAAGTCCCCTCCAGCCCACCCTGACACTAGACAATGAAATGGCAAATGGAATGAGCAGCGATACAGTAATAGCATTATGGAGACCATCTCAGAGACGTGGCAATGCTGTTAATTAAGCACTGGAACTCAACTAAAACACAGATAAAAGTATGTAATAAATATGTTGTGTTTGTGAAACTCCAGCTGCAGCATTTCTTCTCACTTCTCATTTCCTTCTGAGGAAGTTTCTACAAGTAATAAATACTTTTTTTTTTTTTTTTTTTTTTTTTGTACCAGTGCCCTTCATAACGACATTAACTAAGGACAAACACTCAAAAACCAAGCTGCAAATGGTACTTCATTTTTCTAATTGCTAGTGTTTCAGCAATATTATGAAGAAAAGGTTATGCCATTTAGAATGTATATTTTCCCCTCACTAAACGTAACACTGCCCTTTACAGAACAACATACAGTAAGTACAACATTATTTGATCATAATCCTGTAACAAAATGTTAACATTATGACAACGGCAATATGCATTTTTTTAAATGCTCCTGTGATCTCTGAGCAAACTAATTTCATTGTGTTGTGTCAAGAAAGCATGCTGCTCTTCAGATAACATTTTGGTAGTAGTTTCCAAACTTTCCTATAGTGAACTTTAATAACTGACCCAAGCATTATGAAACAAAAGTTGCTGGCAGAAAAATACTAACAGACCCTTCTTCCAATTCCACATGAAAATTTTTGCTTCAGAATTACTGAAACAACACAAACAAATGTTTATATTGACAGAGCTGGATTTACTTGTGAGAAATTAATGGTTTCATTTTTTTTTCCATAAAATAATTTCCCTCCTTGTAATATAAATATAAATGCATTTTAAAAGTCTGATTTTTTCATTAGTTCAGCCAGAGATGTTCTACGTCCTGGTTCAATTTAACAGTTTCATTAACTCAACAAAATGTAGAAAATATATCACTGCACTATGATTACTGAAATGCAAAGCTGAGGGATCTCTTTTTACATGTTCTTCAATACTTTAGCTAAGACATGAAGTTGTAATGTAGCAAACATTCAGAAGATGGTGCTAGTCCAATATATCTGCAAGCCACAGATGGATCAGCCTCTTTTCATCTCTCAAATATTTTAACGAATTCTGATGCACCTACCACCTCATCACAGAATTTATCCATGCCAGGAAAAGGTATAGTCACCTTTACTTAAATGCTAAGACCACTACTAAATGATATCATCAGTCTAAAATTCAAAAGATGTAGTGGGTTGACAACCAAAAAATAAATTTCTTTATAGCTTCATAAATAGAGGATTTTAAGAAGACTCATACGTTGCTCAAATCCCAGCTGCAGTCATTCTCATCTGTCTTTTACAGGCAGCAACAAAAGCTTCTTGCCATAGCTTCAAGGCATACCAATGCCAGCACCAAAGCTCAGAAACTACTGCCACTCTATCTCATTCCTGGTTGCTCATTCCCACCTTCATGGCATAAGGCACTATTTGTTCCTCACCTGCTTAGGAGGCCATGCAGCTCATATGAGATTACAAAGCTCAGTAAGCTGATCCATGATAAAAATAGCTGTTTCCTTTTTGCTCCATTCTTTTTAACCCAGCTCAAGCCACCAATCTGATTTCCCACAGGGCAAGGGTGGTAACTTCAAGCTGTAAACTGGATTCATCACAAAACCTACCATCATGAAACTACAGCCTCCAGGAGCACCAGGGGGCTGAATCCCTGTCAGCATTCAGAAGGGCAGGAAAATTAGAGTCAGTATCACTGTTAAATATGGAAAAGTAGATCTTTCACGTTATTAAAGATGCATGTTCTTCTTACTAAGGAGATGAGATGCAGTCTATAATTATATGGTTGGGTTTCCTTGTAGCGCACTGAAGTGTCTGATACATTTGTAGGTGTATCTATACTTAATCATGCTACAGTACCTTGTGAACTAGGTATAGTTGGACAAGTCATTTCTTCCAAAAATAGGAAATCCTGACATACTACAACATCAAGCAAAGAGCCTTATCTTTTATATAGCAGTTCCTGAGCAGTTATCTCAAAAGAACTCAGAAGTAATATAATTCACAAAGCCACGGAAATGAGCTACAAAAAACTTCTTGTTCCTATAAAAAGCATTTAACTAATAAATAACACCTCCTCACAGGATCCACTCCAACATTCTCAATCAATCTATACACACCATTTCTACTGGAATGCTTCTGTTGATTTCATATCAAACAGCCGTGTTATAAAGCTGGCTCCCCTCTTAGCTGTGATACTTTCATCCGATGCTCTCAATTACCTGCTCCTAACACAGCCAGCCCAGGTCACTTTCAGGGCCCTTCCACGCCTGACTTCATTGCTGATTCCAGAAGATGCAATAGTGGATTGGAGACACTGAGTTTCTCCTACAGACAGATCCCTTTGGGAGCTCTCCCACAACAAAAATTATAAGTGAACATGAAGTCATTCACCGGGATATAAAAACAAGCCTTAAATGTTCAAAGATCAGGCCAAGTCAGTATTATTGTTATTATAATAAAACTCCAGCATTAAGCGATTTCAGACATCACTTCAGTTCTTCTTCCAAATTTTTTCCAGTGTAGATGCAAGATTGGCACATATTTGAGTGAAATTACTCAGTTACTAGGCAATTTATTACTGCTTAACTGTTCCATGTGTATCAAATCCTCTTTGACAGCAGCCCAGCTTTTCTTCCATTTGGAAGCTTTTGTAAGCAATTATTACCAAGCCAAACAGTTTTCAACTGGCAGTTAGAAAATTAATAGTACAACTCAACTTTATAGTAAATTAGATTTTATAAGAAAAAAGACTGCTTAGCAAAGAAATATAACATACTTTGATTGCTACCAAAGGAGAAAATAGAACCATTACTGATAGTAAACTTATTAGCTATTTCTTGAACTGACAAAGAACTGAATTCAGACTATTTATACTTCAGCAATACGGCAATTTCAAACGAGACAGTAAGACTATATAAATTTTTCACACTTGCCACCTCATGTATTTTAATATCACTAATCAGTGAGCCGGATTAAAATAAAGAATTTTCCGCAATATATCTATCAATAAGAGATTGATCGGGGTA
>PPHD01017749.1:1874-14902 GCA_002909625.1 Bambusicola thoracicus
CCCCCCCCCCCCATCTGCCAACAATAACATGTGGCCTCTTGAAATGCTGTTGTAATCTCACGTGAACTGCCGTGCTTCAGTATTTGTCTGTGTGAATTTGCTGCTGCTGTTGAAGCTCCGGGTTTCCTAAGCCAGCATCCCCCCCCAGATCGGCAGAGCACTCACTGGTGCTCACCATGGAAGTCCCACTGTGCTGATAACGTTCCAAAAAGTGAAGGAAAAGACCGTGCTGAACCTCTGTCACTTAAAAAAACAATAGTTCCTGCTTAAATCTGGGCACATACTCCGTTCGTCTACATTTAGCAATCGGGTATCAAATGACTTCAGTTGTATTAACTCCACTGAAAGGGCACATGCTTCGTTTTAGTGCCGCAGAGAATTCTGCAAACCAGGGCTCTCAGTTTTCAGCTGTTGCCACTATTTGCTTTTCAGTGAAGGTTCTCTGCCATTTGGAATGGCTGCAGCTCTAAGTACATGTAGGCACGCTGGATATACCATACAGCTCGCCTGTTACATTGCTAAGCTTCAGAGCAGAGCTCTGAGCTGACTGCAGCCGGGTCAGTTTCCTTGCCCTGAAAGTTTGGACTCGAGGCTCACCCATTATCGCGCTGCATGAACTGTATGTACAAAAGCCATCTTCAACACACCTGGCTTCTTAATCAAGAATATAATCCCTACAGAAATCTAAAGAAACTGTGCCTACACTTTATTTAATAAATAGGGAAAGGAAAAAAAAGCACACAACAAAACCCCACGTCATCCCGTATTACCGAGAAAAAGAGCAAAATTCATGTAAACTAAACAGGAAAGTTTATGGAACGCAGAGGGCACTGTCAGGTTCCTTCAGTACCTCTTCACATACTCCTCATGCTATCCCTTGGCTGTTCAGTCATGTTTTCCTACATACTTTTGTCTCGTCTCTAAATCCAGGTTAGAAATCGATATTCGTTATTTCTCAGAGCAGAACCAGCAAGTTAACTTCTTAAAGTGCATCTCATGTGTGCCGGCTGTTTCTCTTGGAGTGGTACTGTATTTGCATGCCTTCATCTAACACACCCACTCTGTTTATCCAGGAAGACTTAAAGGAGGATAAAACTACAAGCCTTTATTTATCCAAATAAAAGTAAACTAGAAGAGCTAAGCATGGGAATTGCCTGTAATTGCCTGCTGAGCTACTAGAAATAGCTGCTCTTGGGAAACAGGAGAAGCCTTCACCATGTTTAAGAAATACAGTGTCAGCTATCTCCTCTTAGCAAAGTTTGCCACCCTGCCTGATCCACAAATGACTTTATTTCTGAAAAGAGAGGGACAAGGGGAGAAGAAACACTTCATACTTCCCTGGACACGGAATATATACCTTCTCTCCTAGAAGTACATCGTGTTTGGAAGGCTGATCCTATGCATAAATATAACATGTGGAATTTTATCATTATCGTAGTTCCAGGCTGTGGAACTTCAACTAGTGCAGATGATTGAAACCCTACAGGAACGAAAGCAATTTCCAAGTTTGATCATTAATCACCTGCTCCAGCTCTAATCACATACTGATCTCTCCTCATTGTTGCATTAAGACAGGCACTTCATCTTAATTAGAGCTACGACTTCAAAAACTAAAGACAATTAAAAATGCCCTATCAGAACAAACGTTATATCCTCTCACCCACTAAATCCACTCAAAGTCTCTGAAGTGGAAAAGAAAGTATGAAAGACAGTCAGATCTCTGACCTCTCCCACTAGTTGTTATTTGCACAGAATTTTTCCACTTCACATATTCTTATCGCAATTGGACCTGAAAACCTTTCTGGGTAGGAGCCCTCTTTGCACTGTGCGCTACGTAACACTGAGCAGTTACAGCCTGTCCTGCAAAATCCAACCTCAATTTTTACTTATATGGATCTTCTAAACAATTCTTCATTTTTTTTTTTCAAGTGAAGACAAATGTAAACGTGTCATAACGATACTTCATACTGTCTGCTTTGTAGAAGCTCTTCAGGTGAAACAGCAGCCACAAAAATATTATCACTTCCTCTCATCTTGGTGAGAGGAGCATCAAAGTCTGAGAGACGGTACACATACAAACGTTTTGTCAGCCCCCTGCCAGCCATGTAATCAGTTTCCTACTGAAACAGAAATCAGTGATGTCAATTCTAGGCATTTTCTGAGTCCAACCGGTGATGTCACAGGCAAAACTCAGCCTGGGAGATGCTTTCTTCCAAGAACTGCTGCGATTTATTTAAAGAAAGGAAAGCGTAAGATCATGAAAAAAACGCCTGCAAGGACAAGAAAGAAGTAGATAGCTCAAACTTTTTAGGCAAGCAAAGAGGAGGTGAGAAACATCATCTGGGATGCGGTAGGTATACAGGAATGCTCAAAGCTGATGTTTGAATGATCAAAGTTAACCATTGGAATAATTGCTTAGTTTTCATTTTCAATCATGTATGTTTTCTTGAAATATTAAGGTCACTTAGCAAGCCAGAATTTCCCAAATGTACTTCAGATTTTAGTAGCATTCAGTTTAAATGTGGCAAAACAAGAAATGTGACCATTCATTCCAATAGCGATTTTTTAACACAGAGATTGTTCTCCAGAACTTTCAGGAAATTCAGAAGGCAGCGCAATTTATTACTACTTGGGAAGATCTGAGAGAGTGCACTTTGTTATGCTGTATGAGATTCACTCCTTGCAAACCACTGTTCCTTCATGAGAGTAAAGTTACACTAAAGCAATTATTTTAAAGGTATCAACAGAAGCCCAGAGATTTTGTTAATAGAAAGAACTACGGCATCAGCGGGTACTGCTTTTCCTAAAAGGGATATGCTTGAGGCTGATCCCTGAGTACTCGTAGATTGATGGGTGTGTTCTCACTAACATCCCCTGAAAAACAGGGATGCACAATGAAAGAGAAGAGTTCCTTCAGCTTGGGAACCAAGGAAGTAAGTATGACATACAAAATCTTAGAATACTGACATATCATAGAACCACAGAATGGCCTGGGTTGAAAAGGACCATAACAACCATCAAGTTTCAACCCCCCTGCTATGTGCAGGGTCGCCAACCACCAGACCAGGCTGCCCAGAGCCACATCCAGCCTGGCCTTGAGTGCCTCCAGGGATGGGGCATCCACAGCCTCCTTGGGCAACCTGGAGGTTGTGACTAACTATCTAACTGACAATTAAGGTATGAAAATAATATCTTCATGTATAAGCTTACAAGTTTGAAAGCAAGTCGCAGTCTCTTTACTGGGATTTTTCACCAACATATGTGGTGCAGTGGAGAACTACTATTAGCTCACTCTAACACCATATAAACCCACTGCTGAATTTCAACGCCTTAAAATATGAAAATAGTTCCTTACTTATAAGGAATGCTGGAAAAAGGCTACTGAATAACAAATATAAGTTACAATCCTACAGAAAAAAAGCCAACAGATTTTGACCATTATGTGTTTTGCCTGGCAGTAGTTGCCTAGCTGGTCAGCATGTTACCAGCACAGTGGTACATCAGACACAAGAAGTTTTTATGGACAAATATGTGAAAAAAAAAAGGTTTCCTTACTTTTAGTTCTGAGAAAGCAACTTGTTAAAAAAATCTAGAGGGTTAACAGCATCATCCCTTCTGCTGAGTTTCTCAGCTATAACAGACTAACAAGAGTATGTGCATACTGCAGGGTCTAAGAACAGTTCCTAACGGGATTCAAAACCACACACCCTGCACCTTCTCTTAGGTTATGTCAATTTAACTTTATATGCAGCACAAAACACCAGGACAGAATAGCATATAGAGTACCTAACCCTTCCCAGTCTTCAAAATCCACTCTACTTGCCCCATGGTAAACTATGTATCATGATTCTAAGTGCCTCCTGCTTTCTGTTGTGAGATTGATTATACTGGAAGAACTCTTGCTTAGCTTGCATGGCTACATTAATCCATTATATTTTTTTTTTTTTTAGTTACTGCAAGTTGTTGCCATTATGTCTGCACAACACAATTTGTCATTTAAGATCTCAGTAAGTTGCCTCAGACAGCATCAGAGAGAGCACTGTGGGGATGAGCATACACCTGGATAGCTATGCCAGCCTCAGACCCTGTGACGCCTATTATGTGACTCATCACCTACTCTCTAAAGAGGAATGACTGCTGTGCTGCAAATATAGTCAGGATTGCATAATATTTCCCCTGCTGCCTTACAACAGGCTACAGTGATTCCTCAGAGGGGAAATAAGTCTTTGCATTTGGGTCCTTTTCATAACTATTATTCTAAATGGTTGGACTTGTGAATTTACACCAAGCAACAGGGAAGGTATGATGCAAGTCATATACATTCCCGTATACATTCACACAGATGAAAAAAGGGTATTCTTTAACAGTAGTTTACAGACCCATGGATTTGAGCATAATACAGCCCTTTAGATTATTAGAATCTTGAGGAACAAGCAGAGCTGAAGTGCATACAGATAAAATAGGCCATTCAATTCTTTACAAGGTATCTTTAAAAGACCTGTATGTCCACTTAATCAGTCTTTTTCTTCTTGGAAACTGTCTGCATCGTTCATGTAGTTTTCAAGATCATTGTATTTCTGCAAATGAAATAAAACTTGTATTACTTTATCAAGGTATAACAACCGAGTTACACAAAAAATGCTTTCTGTGTTTTTCTTCAATGCATTAAGAAGCATGCCAATTGCAACTCAGAAGCAAAGATACCTGAAAGCTTGTTAAACATACTCTGAGTTATCACAGAATCACAGAATGGCCTGGGTTGAAAAGGACCACAATGATCATGTAGTTTCAACCCCCCTGCTACATGCAGGGTCACCAACCACCAGACCAGGCTGCCCAAAGCCACATCCAGCCTGGCCTTGAATCTTAAAATATTGCTCATCAAGTGTACCTGAATAAGTTAAAGTACTCCAATGTAAATAGAAAAGCGTTCTTGCTGTGCCTCATGCCTTCAGGTATTATAGCCTGAGTTTGTTGTGGTGCTGCTTCCAAATGAAATAGGAGCCTGCCCATCACAGCCCTGAGATCATACAGCTGCCAGAAAGCTTGATGTCAGGAGCTGACAAAGCTCTGTGTGAAAGCCATGGGCATACAACAGTTTGGGAGACTGAGTGAGCAGAAGTGAATGAACGGTTAGGCTAAGTTATAATTAGCAAAAAACAGTAATTCAGAAATAAACAAATCAATCAAATTAAGTCTTATCTCAGTTTGATTTTATCTGCTTGAGGAACATCAAGTAACTCAGCTATACCTTCCGAATCCACCCCGTTTCTTCCAGCTGGCTGAAAAGTCGTTTGACTGTGTCTTTAACTGGTTCATCCTCAGCACCATCCAACTTGGTCATGGAGCTGCAATCCACATATAACTTGTACTTGAAGTGCTTCAAATTGTGATAAACTTTTGTACGATTTGCACACACTACACCGACCTTCAACACCTGGATCAAAGTAAACTCATCAGTTTCTTGGGTAGAACAGTGATCATCTTGACGATATAAAGGATGGTTAAGTCAACCTATCTAATAAAATGTTATCAGTCAGCCTAGGAAGATTTTTTCAATAATGAAATAAAAGTGATGCTACATGCATAAAAATAAAAGAGTAAAACCATATAGATTTCACTATCATGGCAGAACGATTTTGTTGCAAGCAGGCAGCATGCAAGTAGATGCAATGACAGATTATCAGCACTGTTTTCTTTCAAAACCTGTATGAAGTTGTGTTTATAATTAATAGCATCTCTGTTGTCTGCAGGAGGAACTCTACAAACTCAGTAGCGTTTTAGACGACCATCATAGTGTGAAAGCAGAGGAACTCTGATGACTTTAGCTTTGAAAGTGCAGCCCTGCCCTATGGACAGGAAACACCAGTTCTAGTGTTCTGTACAATGACTAATATTCAGGTATTTTTTTTTAGTACAGACATCTGAATATAAATAGATACACAGAAACGTAGTAATAAATATCTATACCATAGAATCGTAGAATGGCCTGGGTTGAAATGGATCACAATGATCACCCAGTTCCAACCCCCCTGCTATGTGCAGGGTCACCAACTACCAGACCAGGCTGCCCAGAGCCACATCCAGCCTAGTCTTGAATGCCTCCAGGGATGGGGCATCCACAGCCTCCTTGGGCAACCTGTTCAGTGCGTCACCACCCTCTGGGTGAAAAATGTCCTCCTAATATCTAACCTAAACCTCCCCTGTCTCAGTTTAAAACCATTCCCCCTTGTCCTATCACTATCCACCCTCGTAAACAGCCATGTCCCCTCCTGTTTATATGCTCCCTTCAAGTACTGGAAGGCCACAATGAGGTCTTCCCCGGAGCCCTCTCTTCTCCAAGCTAAACAAGCCCAGTTCCCTCAACCTTTCCTCATAAGAGAAGTGCTCCAGCCATCTGATCATCTCAGTGACCCTATATATATTAGTCTACATCTGGCTGGCTTTTGGATTCAGATTTTCTACCCTCCAAAGTAAGAGAACTAACACATGTATGAAGAAATTTAGGTCTTGATACACACAAGAGAAACTGATTTAGAGTTAGTAGGACCAACCAAACACACCCAAGAAACAAGCTTCAAAAGCAACATTGTTTTGGACTGATGTTACACCTTTGCCAGTAACAAGGAGGTAAATGGCTTAAAGTCAAAATTCTTTGTGTCAGTAATACACGCTGTGATTGTGTTACTGTTTCAGAACACACATGCAAGTTTCAACTAACCACTTCCTATGCTGCAAAACCATCCACTCTGAGGCACAACAAGTGTTGGTAACCCTCTTAACACTCTTTTTACAGTATTAGAAATTATCATTTTAACCAGTGCTCACATCCTGCATTTTCAGGAAACTTTCCTAAACGCACAACCAAATGGCTGTGTCTGTCAGCAGTCCCCTGTAACACCTGGCCTACTCGTACAGCCTCGCCCTGGCAGCATCTACTGGCAGTAACACAAAAACATGTTTTGTCTACATAATTTTTATAAATACAAATGCAAGTTTAAGGTTACGTATTTTATTAAATACCTAAATATACTTTACTTCTCAAATATTTTAACCAGCAGTTTTGGTGACAGAAACAAGTGAAATATCACTTAAGCCAATGGAAGCACACTAACCTAAAAGGACTTTTGATCTGACCTCAAATGTCTATAAACTGACAAGTTAACCAACTTGAGATAACAAAAGATTGCACTACTATAATGCAATTCTCTTGTAATCATGCCTAAGTACCCATACGCAGCTCCAGTTTCCAGCCTTCAGGTGTTATAGACTGAGTTTGTTGTGGTGCTGCTTCCACATGAAACAGGAGCCTGCCCACCACAGCCCTGAGATCATACAGCTGCCAGAAAGTTTGATGTCAGGAGCTGACAAAGCTCTGTGTGAAAGCAGTGGGCATACAACAGTGCCCAAAGCTGAAAAGTTAAAGCTTGTGTTTGGTGCTATAGGTGCTTTTAATGAGCAAGGCCTAGTGACCAAGGCAAAACCTTGACTTCTCCAAACTTCTAGAAGTAACGTGTCCAATAATGAAGCAATCAAAAATTGAAATGTAGCGTTTCATCAGTTATTTTACAGCTTCTTAAGGATTCCAAGTAATGAAGTGTGGTATCTGCGCCTAGTTCTTGCCCTGTGATAACAGCTAACAGGACATGTATGGGAAGGTGCTGTAAGACACAGGAAAGAACACCAGAATGTACGTGTATTACCACCCAACTTCTAGCAGTCAACAATGAAGAAATTCTCTATCACCCCAGCTATTATATCCCATAGCTTGGAATGAGCTTCCCCAAGAACCTGTCTAATCCCTTCTAGAAGCCAATTACATTTTTTGTTCTCCAGAGTACCTTGTGGTAATGAGTTTCATGGTTTATTTTTGTGCGAGGTGTAAAGAATTTCCAGACTGGAAAAGTGCCAGAGAAAAAAAAAAAATCATACAATGTCATTACATACTGTGTTATAAAGCAAGAGAGATTGTCTAAAAATACAATGTTATTTCAGAATGCAGCTTTGGAAAGAATCTCAGTACTGTACACATTCTAATTTGTTCCCCCTCGCAGTCCTCAGTGACTCTATCCTAATGCTTAACTTATCTCCTCAAGCTGGCCCTATCAGCCAGAGCTGTGTTAAATCACTTTGTATGGCATGCAGAAGCATAGCCTGACAACAGCAAAACATGTAGTGACTGAATTCACGCCCTCTAAGCATAGATATGAATGGAAATAGAACAAGTCTGAGAGCAGAAAACAGTTCAAAATCCAGGTGACACAGCAGCAGAGAAACATGGGGGACACCTAAACTGTTCAATTCTCTTTGACCGTGGAGGGATGAGAATTGGCAGCTACTCACAACAGTCATTGCAAGCCTAAGCAAAACTAGGACAGCTGTTTCTCTTCAGGCCTATTGGCAAAGCAGAATACTTTAGAGACGAGAGAAGAGGAAAGTTTTATGCAGAAGAAGGGTTGGAGGTCTGTTTTTGTTCTCTACACAGCCACTTTCCTTGGGTACTTACAAAGAAAACTTTAAAAATAGTCCAAATACGTATTTCCATTCAATCTGATCTGGCAGTTCTGAACTGCCTTCTTTCAGTCAATTATTTTCTTCAAGTGTCAGTTTTATGTAGCTCCCTTTCCCTTTTTGTTCTTTCTTTTCCCTCAATTGGCAGGACAGGTTGATCAATGCACTGCTAGAAGAGCTTCGAAAACCAACTTGAAAACAGTACCTTTAGCAGCCTCAATTACAGGTCACTATAGGAATATGAATGTTGCATTAGCAAACCATTAGTAAAAATTACTGCAAAGTGCTCAATCACTCTCTCTCCTGGGTCTGTCTATTCTCCAGCCTCTGAGCTATATTAAGCATGCATGTGGCAGGCATCTCACCAGATGCTGGGCTGCATCAGGGTAAAGAAAAGTCCTCATCTTCTATTGTTTAGCTGAAGGGAATAAAAATGAACTGGAAAGAAAGTTTTATGTTCAGTAGGATATTTCAAGTGTTCTCTAAAGTGAAGAACAGCTGATGTAGGAGAACATTTGGACAGTAATACAGGGGTTTCTACTCAGCTTCCAATTTAACTGTGGAAATATCAGTAAGATGAAATTCTTGCACTAGGTTCACTCATTATTTCTGCTCAGGTAAGGCGCACACTTCACATGAAAAACAGATTTTTAAATTAGTGATATTCCTTGCATAGAGGTCTCTAAATATACAATGACTGTACTGTGGGCTGCAGTATTAGTGCTAGCAAGATAGCTTCTCCACATCCTACGGGCTTAGTATTTTCCTGCAATAAATACGGGGAAAAACCAAGTTCTTAATTATCATGCAAACAGATACTAGTCAAAGCAATATTAAGAACTACTGTTCAGGAGGTTCTGAGATCAGTTTTAGGAAAAAAAACCTGCAGCACAGCTTTACCACACTATGCATGACTTGCAGAGCCCACGGTGACATGATAATCACAATGACATCCCCCAAATATTTAAGTTAGAATATTGGCAGAGATGCAAACAAGCTTCAGTAAGGTGTACTTCAGTAAGGTAAGCTTCCAGTTTGTTGAGGACTTTGTGTAAGAAATCCAATCACACCCCATTTTGAAACGTTGTGAAAACATCTTGTACTGACACTTCTGTCTTTTCAGCAAGTACTGAAGTGCTTCATCTGTGTCCTGAAACCATTTTAGATGCACAAAGTAAAAGAGTACACCTTCTACATCTCCTGAAAGGGAAGAAAAGCAGAACGTGGGCATCAGCTTGGTACACAGATGCAGCAATTTGTCTTTCACTTGACAAATCATGTTTTGAGTTTATCATAAGAGGTTATCAATTACATTACTTAGGAAGGTCATATGCAAACATAACTGTAACAAATACCATTAGCTCTTCATTTGATGTGGAGATCCCTAAATACTGGCAACACCCAGGTGTCTTAAGACTCAAGGTCTTCAAAAGCCCTGCCCTGAAGTGTAAAATCTAGAATGGCAGCCTACTGCAACATTATGTAACAAAGATAAGTTTCCTTCCAATAACATAATGTAATCCAGTATGTCCTAGTAAAGGCAACAGAGTGGAAAAAAAGATGCAAGATTACTGAAAGGAAAATGTTTTCTAGCTTGAACAAGTTGTTCTGCAGTAAAGGTAAAAAGGTTCTAATAGAAAATACCGAAGTAGTCAGAAACAAGCCTTCTCAAAAGATGATCAACAGTTTCAAGTGTCAGCACAACCGCGACATCAAGATACTTTGTCCCAAGTGAACAGCTACGTGGGAAATGGCAGATGTGAAAACATCTGAAGAATAAAGCAGTGAAATCCTGAGTAGGCTGCGCTCGGATGTTGTAGTGACAGTGGCACTATTTCGCTCTGCATTCTGACCTACAGCAAACACGCACAGTAGGAACGCGCAGGGACACTCCAACAGCTAGAACAGTAGGCACGGAATTAGCAAACCCAGTGACCCAACATAGAATAAACCTTTTGGGCAACAAAGTAGAAAACACAGCCATTCAATGGAGATGATTGCCCATTACACAGAAAGTTGCTTTTATAATGTTTCTCAAAGCTAATTAATGCAAGACTCCCGCTGGGAATGTCTTAAGGGCACTATAGGCACACAAAAAGGTAAAGGGCTTTCAAGTCATCCGATTTCAGTGAAAAGGCATTCTGATATTTAGAACAGATGTAACTCTGAGGCAGATGTCATTCCTGATTTAAAGCTTCAGACTCCTGGCACAAGGGAGATAGGATCTATTCAAGATTTTTTTGAAGTCACAGTATTTCTCAGGTACTTGCTAAAAAACCAGGAATGCCAGGCACGTTCCAAGCAACACTCAGTCATGTCGTTTTTTTTACTACTATAGATGATTCTCATTTCTTTAAAACATGCTTTAGGATTTTCAATCATCTATTGAATGTTCTCTGACTAAAGAAACAAAAAAACTACTTGAGAAATAACAGGTGAATGCTCATAATATGACTTCAGTTAGCAGGCAGATCTTCATATGTGCTGTCAGCCTTGATGACACACAAAAGACAAGCATGCTCAGAAAGCCACGCAGGATATCATGTACCTAGAGAGCTTCCTTTCTCGCCTGAATATGACTCAAACTACAGAGACTTGAAACAGAAGAAAAATTGAGACAAATGTCAATTTTGATTTGAATGCAATAATGATCAATCCTATAATGATCAAACCTATCTCATGCCAGTTAGTCAAAACTAATGAAAGAGGAACTTCATCAAGTTTGTTCTTACGGATGTAACACGCGGTAGAGTTATGCTTGCAATGGAAAACAAAATAAGTAAATAAATAAACCTAGCTTTAGAGTCTCTGCTTTTTTTATCATGAGGTTCAGCTCACAATAGGATATACTTACTAGTATTTAATACAGCGTAAGTACACATGCTGTAATAGGTACTAATATTAAATGGTAAAGCAGCTGAAACAAAGGTCTTGGGAAAAAAAATGTGATTTATTTACTTGGTAAAACTCATATTTATTTGAGGATAATTTTTGAGACCTTTTCCCCAGGACGTAGGGGCTGGGGGGGCAGAGGAGAAGTGGCCATTCCTCCTCAGGCTCCTAAGAACTTCCTTCATAACTCCTAGCTAAATCCAACTACAAAATGGTTGTCACATTTTAAAAATGAAGAGGAGTTTAGACTTAGAAACACAGTAGCTGACAGGTGCTGACAGGACTTCTATTCTTTGTATGATTTTGCATAACACTAGACAAAGCTTAAAAATAATGATATAAGGTGCTTGTTTGAAATTACCTGTTTGTCATCTGACATGAAGTCATCTGCTTCCAGAGTTCTACTATTATAAAGCTTTCCAAACAGTAGCACATTAAACTTACAATAGCGATTCAGTTCACATGCCTGACAAGACGTATTTGTTGGATTCGTCAAGGTTATGAGAACATCTGGGTAACAATCCACACGCTCCTGAAAAGCAGATTTCAGATAACATTAAAGAATCTCCATGAACTTGAACAGGTTGCTAAGTACTTTCTACTCACATAGAATTAGTGTAAGAAAAGCCAAAGATTCAAATCTGAAACCTTCTGGCATTCAGTTGTGAGCATATACCTTCTCAATCGTTTTCTAACACTTCACCCAGTTCTCTTTAATTTGGCTTCAGTTCTAAAGGCTTGCTCCTGCATCCAGGCATTTAGTTCTCTTTCATGGCTCCCTCCCTGCTGTTGTTTTTTTGGAGGGTGTGAAGGTGCCAACTCTATCAGTTGGCCTACTTCAAATAAGTACACTGTATGTCACCATCCTCCATTATTACAGTGATTATTAGGTCAACGCAGCTATAACACTAACGATATTCTACTAATTCACATACAGTGATTAGGCCACTGAATACTGGCCTCATATCTTTGAAGTTGTAGAAGATTCACGATGAACATGCCAGTTGTTCTTTCTGTGGAAGGAAGACTTAAATTCTGTTAGAACACTGAATGAGAGCCAAGAAGACCTCTGAAAAGCATCTGATGAAGTTAGCAGGAGAAACACTGAGGTCACTGAGAACATACACATATATGGTTATGGAATTATTATTCTGAGAATTATACTACTGAAAAAATCTGCCAGTAAAAATATGATTTGGAGGCCACTTCACTATTGTAGTTACAACAGATGCTACAAACCTTGTACCGATCTTTCCAGCGGCTTCTAGAGACTAAGTTGTCAAGGCGGGGTTGAATGTAACGGTCATCCAAATAATTAAGTGAGAGCAACATTTCTTGTGCATACTTCTTTTGTCTTGTTCCATCTGTTCAGCGAGAGTCGTTATTGATTGGCTGACTATTGCATGTTGTACATGTTTCTTCAAGTAAAATTTTCAAGGGCGTTATGCTTCTGTATACTGAGAACCGTGAATTATTCTAATAAATTACTACTGAATTCACTACTGTTATCCATATAAGTGCTCCATGCATCTTTGATCACAGAATCATAGAATGGCCTGAGTTGAAAAGGACCACAATGATAAGGTAGTTCCAACCCCCCTGCTACGTGCAAGGTTGCCAACCAG
>PPHD01017750.1:0-14901 GCA_002909625.1 Bambusicola thoracicus
TCCTAATATCCAACCTAAACTTCCCCTGTCCCAGTTTAAAACCATTTCCCCTTGTCCTATCACTATCCACCCTTGTAAACAGCTGCTCCCCTTCTTGTTTATACACTCCCTTCAAGTACTGGAAGGTCACAATGAATTTAATATGTTGCTTCTAATTGAGAGTGGTGTGTGCAAGCAAGTGATTGGATGAGGCTTGAATTATGTAAAGTACTTACAACTCCTTTTGCCTCTGCGGGAGATCCTCAGTGGAACCATAATTATGGTGATTTTGCCCTTCAGTGATGTAAGAAACAATTCTAATCGTGAAGAAATTCTTAAAAACATCTTCATTAATGGTAGGCTAGCAGTCCAGGTAAAGTCCTGTGGATAATTTTGAAGTCTTGGAAGCTCTGTGACTTTGTCTCAGCCACTGTAACTTGGCCTGGGGCACGTGGTGTCTCAATTCTGTTAGATTTCTATGAAAATGAGTGTTGTTCCCCTTCCTTGCAAGATACTGAAATCTACAGAAGGGAACCTTTATACAAGAGGAATATGCTGTGGCCTGTTTGATTATGACAGTCTGAAATGTTTGAGATTTTGATTAACAAATTAAAAAAATATGTATTAGGGCATGAGGCACAGAAAGTTTCAGGGACAAAATCTTTAGATCAGGTGGATACCACCATCACAGTTATTTGAAGTCTGAGATTAGCTCTTCAGGAGTAAGCTCATCCAGCAGATTTCCATGGAATTGCCTCAATCATTCTGTAACAAGTTAAAACAATTCCAGTGCGTCTGATACTAGTGCAGTTTCCCTAACAAGTATAAACACTGAATTAGAAGTCTATGCACTCAAAGATAAACACTGTTAAGAGTTTCCCAGGATCAGCTATCTGCAGACTCCATTGTTGCTTTTACATTTGTTGCCAGTGTTTTTGTGTTGTGACTTGGGCACAATTTAAATGAAAGCAGGATTTTTTTATAGGTAATTATAATTATTTAACGTATAAGAAAGACTGTCAGAATTTGCTGTTTAGTTTTTTTTTATAGGGTGATAAGAATTCACAGCTTTCATAACACTGTGCCTTCAGAATAAAATCAATTCTGGTCACTTAGTAAAGACTGAGTCAAATACAGAAGTGTTTACAAAAGATGAATTTTAGTGAATTTGTTGCATCTCTTTACTAATTCAGAGAGTTAAAAGACTGCAGATTTGAGAGCAAATGCAACTGTACTTACCATATTGCTGTTAGCTCCAATAATTTAAGCGAGAGTTTTTAACTGTACATACGAATGAAAATAGTTTTCAAGAAGCTGTTAGGGTTAAGAATCTCAATGGAGAGGTTGACCTCAAAACAATGGTTGCCTTCAAAGCACATCTAACCAAGGAATACTATTTAACTGTTTATTTTGACAAGTTCAGTGATGTTAGGTGAGACAGTACCCATGTAGTCCATTTTTATCGCTCTATGTGCTGTTCAAAAAGCTGAAGCTTTTTGGTGTGAGTGGCTCACAGTGTGAATTATGTTGTTCCATTGGAGCTATTGCCTTTTCCTAGTTAAGGCTGCATATTCAAGAGCACCCATCCATCAGAGTTTGGAAGGAGGAAAGAGGTAATGGAGTTTGACTGTGGTTTAAGAGCATTTGTTTAACAAGAAAGTTCCAAAGCTGTTCTAACATCTTTGCTGCCTCTCTCTCCTTTTTCCTCCCTTAGTGCAGGGATCGGGAGGACGGGCTGCTTTATTGCAACTAGTGTCTGTTGTAAACAGCTGAAGAGTGAGGGCATAGTTGACATATTGAGAACAACTTGCCAATTACGGTTAGACAGGTAAGAAAACCTGTTTCCTTTCCAGAAAAATAAAAAGAAAAATGTTAATCTTTCCTGAGCTGGGTTCATGGTTGGCATCAAAATCTGCACAGATGTGTGGACTTCAGTGCAGTGAGAGATGACCGTTTTCACCAGCAGGGGAGTTGGCACAATATTCGTAGGGCTCAAATGGCTGTTGCGTTTAATTCAGAGCTGTAAAACAGCTCTTTGCTCTCAGGAAGTGTAAAGAAAACTGGCCTCATGGAGCTGGGATTGTGGATGCTGTTGGGAGGGCCTTGCTGCTTGAGTCATTGCGGGAAAGGGAAGAGTATACTTAGGTTGGAGTGTTTGCAGACATGTGAAAAGAGCTGTGAAAATCTCTAGAAATTCAGTGGCTTCCACTTAAGTATTTCTTAACACACCACCTTGAGCTTGATTATGAAGTAAACAGGCTTGAATTTGTACCAGTGATGTTATTTTTTTTTCTCTCCCACTGGTTTCAAGTGCCATCAAAACATGTCTCAGTGTTCTCTTCTAACGATAATGATAAATGTAGTCAGGGGAAGAAATGTCACGAAAAACATACCAATTTTTTTTTTTTGTCAGAAAAATAAGAACCTCAACCCCACACTGAACTTTATTTCAGATGAGAAATTATGCTCGGTGGGAGGCAGAAAATAAATCACTAGCTGCTCTACTGAGGCTGTGATAGACAGAGACCTGCAGGGGCTTGGAAATTTGGCTATTTCAGTGAATTTCAGACGGCACAAGAGAAGGCTTCTTGAGAAAAAGAACACTAGAATGTGATTGAGTGCTTGTTGTCCATGGTCCAGTGAAATATCTGGCAAGATCTAACTTATCTTATGTTCATTACCAATGTTACACAGGAAAACAGCCATACAGTGGTCAAAGACACTTGTTTAAAAATTTGCTTGGTACAGAAAATAAATTAAAATTACCTCTTTTTCTAGGAGAAGGGAACAGCCAGCTATTTGTAGATACTGGATAAGGGAGGTCATGCTTAGGGGATGCTACAGAGCAAAAGGAAGCCTGCATGTTCTTCTTGCTGCGATGTACCTCTCAGTAGAGGGATGGGACATGAAAAAGCTATTTAATAACACAAGCAGAAATACTCATGATGGAAAGCAGACAAATCACCCCTTGCTGTAGGAAAGTGGTTTCTTCAAATGGTGAAAAATGGGTCTTGCACTCTCTTGGAAGTCATATTGACATCCGCTGTCACAAAAGATCTGGGTGACTTCAGAGTCAACACAAAATAAGCCAGCAGCTATGGGAAGGGTCCTCCCCATCTCCTTCTATCTGGTGGTCATTGGCTAGAGAAAGTACATGAGGAAGGCAGGTTGGATGAAGGCCAGAGCAGATGCTTAATTGAGTGTACCTCACTGCTTTACAGCAATAGTGATGTTGCCCTAAGAACCCACTTTTAGGATTCTTCTGAGGGGCAGAGGTTATAGGTTTCATTCCCTTCATTCCATCACAGATTCCCTTTGCAAAAAGCCTGTGCATTGGGCATTGCACCCATGATCAACAGTTTGGTCCTAAAGTTACCTGGTGTGACGGAGGAGAAGTGATCATTCCTGCATCCTTACCCCCAGGGCTGAGACACATTTGCTGTTCTTTCCCACAGCGCAACAAAAATTTGAAAGGTTTATGTGTCAGTCAGAGGTGAAAGCATATTATCTGTGTTCTGTGCCAGAGTCTGGGCACAAGCACCTGCCGTGTCGATGCTGTGTGCGTATGTGGGAAAGGGAGGAAGCTACCATATAGCAAGGATCTCAGTGGCCATGCTAGTGCTTCTGTTGCTACAACTTTAGTGTGCAACCTCTCTGTTAATAGGATTGCACGGGGAATTTTTCCCAGCTGTGACGTAACATTCCTTGTTTGTCATGGATTGACATAAATATATTTAAATGCTTTGTATGATATAGAGTGACTCAGTTTGACTATCTGTATTAAGTAGAGCAGATAGAGAAGAGGTGATTTCCTAAGAAATAGTTTTTTTTAAAAAAAATGCAGTTTGTGTTTCCCACCTTTGCTTATTGATGGGAGGCTGGAGCACATTTTCTACTCATTCTGATCCCCGTGACATTTCAAAGATGATAGAGTTGTGATAAGATCATCTTGGCTTGCAGCTAAAACCACCCAGTTCCTCACTGACTTCCCCCCAGAAGTGCTCTTGAGGGCAGGAAAGAGAATGAGAAAAGTAAAGTGAAGTCATTGAATAGGAAAAAAAAATAGACTAACGAGCAAAAGGAAAGTGGGATAATAAAGGAGAACAACAACAACAAAAAAAGGAGAAAGTGATGCAAAGTCCATCTCTTACCTCCTCCCATGAGCAGAGAAATGCCTAGCCAGTCCCTTGTTAAACAAACAAAAAAAAATGGCTAGTAATCTATCTTCACTCTCTTCTCTGTTTTTTTGCTGAGCAAGGTGTTAAATGGTCTCTCTGTTCAGTTCTGCTTATCTGCCTAATTATGTTCCATCTCAGCTTCTTGTACAGCCCTAGTCTATTCACTGGGATGGAAGACTGAGAATCAGAAAAGTTCAGACACTGTAAGCACTGTTTGGCAACAGTCACGATATTAGTGTTTTGTCAATACTGTTTATGTCACAACTCTAAAACCTATCATCATTTGAGGTGCAACAAAGAGAACTGCATCCCAGCCAGACCCACACGAGTGAGCATCCCTATGACTTTGTCTGGCTTTCTCAGCACTCTTGGACACAGGACTTCCAGTCCTGTGGACTATAAAGCACAGAGTAACCCGTGGCTTCATCTCCATCCATTGCTGGTTGTTCTCCTCTGCTGCTTAAAACAGCCCCTTAACAAAATAATTGCAAAAGGTTGAAGGTGAAGGTTGTTTTATTCCCTCACCTTACTTGCTTCTGGTAACATTATATAATTGTTAAGCTGAGCTCCATAGAAGAGGGCAGTCCCTAGGGAGGTGATGCCAGTCTGCCATCCATTTGGCTCAGAATATGAAACTGTCCTTTCATTTCCTCTGGTGGGAAACTGCCTTAGAAGGCAGTGTATTATATGTGCCTTTTCTCAACCTGATACAGTCTGGTTGGTGCTGGCCACCCATGGGTTCCCACATCCTCAACACCACTCACCATTTCAGACTTCTTTTGACACTGCATTCCCCAGATCTGTGCACCAGCACTAAAGCTGGCACAATTTTGCATAAACCTTTGAATATGAGCCACAGGTTTTAATTTTTTTTAATAATAAATTATCAAGAGATTGTATCACTATCGATGTGCTACTCTTAGCAGAATTGTGTGTTCTTTTTGTTCATTGTTTGTCTCCTGCTGTAGTACTTGTGTTCATTAATATTCTACTTGCAGAAATGCAAGGGCTAATGGTGCATGGAAAAGGAAATTTGTTTTTCTGCTCCTGCTTGCAGGTCTTTTTAGGTTTGCAGGTTTAAAGAGAACAGTAAAAGCTGAACCAAAACAGACTTATGTACTTGGAGTCTCTTACTAGTCAAGGTGGGCATGGCAGTTAATTCAGTTACTAGTTTGAGTTGTCCTTTGTTAACATTTTAATGTCTGGTCCAAACTCCTGCTGTGCATCACCTGGTTCCCCTGGTAGTCATTCCAAAAAGCACAGCCTGGGGTGGTGCAGAAGAATGATTCCTGCTTGCAGACTGGGAGAGTTGTGTGTTGCACAGATTTTCTGAGCTGACCTGGCCTTGGCCCTCTGTTGCCCTGAATTTCCTTCGCCTCTTTATTCTCTCTTTTACACCTGTCTGTTTAGGGCTTTGGGGTATGGGTTGCTTTTCACCATGAAATTTTAGTGAAATCAGTCATTATTGTAGATGCCTCCTCCCTGGAGATTTTCAAGGCCAGGCTGGATGGGGCTTTGAGTTATCTGCTCTAGTGGGAGGTGTCCCTGCCTATAGCAGGGGGTTGGAACTAGATGATCTTAAAGGTTCCTTCCAATCCAAACCATTTTTTGATTACGTTTAAAATGGTGCTTAGAGTACAGGTGCTATAGTACCACAAATGCAAATAATGGCATTGTTGCCTTACTGGTTGAGTGCCTCTGCTGTTCTTATTCTGACTACCTTCAGCTACGTGGTTAGCAGAGACATTCAGAACAGGGCTTAAGGTTAGACTGCAAGCTGGTTGCAGTCCATTGGCACTTTCTCATTTGCTTCAGTAGGTTTTGGAATAGAACTGTTGTATTTAACACCAGCTTCATACTAGCTATGCCATTTCCTAGTATGTTATTTGTGTGTAAAAAGGCTGCTGTTTCCCTCCCCTTTTTTTTCTTTCCTTTTCAGGGGAGGAATGATCCAGACTTGTGAACAGTATCAATTTGTCCATCATGTCATGAGCTTGTACGGAAAACAGCTTTCTAGAGCAGCAGAAGAATAAGTGTTCATGATATTCCTACAGGCTAAAACCAAGAGAACTTTTGACTGCATTCAGATATATTTCAGATCTAATAAGAGACACATGGTAATCTGGCTGTCTTAGCTGGAGAAAAAGATACATTTTACTTTGATATTGCTTTTACGCTCTTGTTTGCATTGACATTTAAGAGCTGAAGTACACCTTGTCTTAAACATATGTGACAGGACATAATCTTCACCAAAAAGGCTTATTTATTTTGTAAATAAGAACAGTAGCTTCATTTGTTACAAAATCAAAGAAAAAAAAAAGAGAAAAGGCACTTCAGTTTGTCTTCAGTTTGCTGTTTTTAAAACATAATTGCTATTATATCCAAATACAGTGTGAAACTTTTTGAATTGTCATGCTGAAATATGTGCCGTATGTTGACTAAGCTTGAAAGTAACTTTTTGCCTCTGATTGTTTTTACATATAAAATTACCGGATACTGTGTATATCATAAACCTTCTGAGCCTCTGCATTGAAAGATTCAAGTAGATTCATGTTGAAATGAGGATTCACACATTATATTTGCTTGTTTTTATTTTTTAGAGCAGTCCATCACTGGTGTTATCAGAACTATAGGGAAAAAAGTATTTAACTGATACGAGACAAATTCTTGCCTCTAGTTCTTACCAGCAATGTTGCCCTGCTATCATGACAACTTGGATGAATTTGTGGTGGATAGGGTAGAAGTTGAAATGAATATTAATTCTTCAGCTTTCTTTTGTCAATATTTTGGCATCTGACTGTAATCAGATTTGATTTTTGAAAGTATTTTGTCTTCTTATGTAGTCAGGCAACAATCCCAATGGCTTCCCCAGAAATTTGAGGTGAGGAATTTCTTTTTACTTGAATCCATCTTTGTTTAAAATGTAATAATAGAATCACCTGTATTTTGAATTTAAACCTGTTCCAAAGCTTTGAAGGAGACCCAATAGCCAGTCTTCATTAAAATCATTATGACTAGAAATGCAAATCCCATAAGCAGCTTAAAAAAAGACTGATCACGCAGTGCGTGGCTGCTTCTTGATAAATTTCCCCTCAAACTAAGTTGTGATAATTTTATCCCTTTATAATCACTAGTCCGAGCAGTAGTATTTCCTTTTAAATAATACAGACTGCTTCCCATGCTTTTGTTTTTAGACCTTAGTCTGGCAATGAAGGCTTCAGTTGGTGTGTTCAATGCTTAGAGGTAAGCACGTTTAAGTTCTTTGAGCAGTGAAAAATGGAGATACACGGGACCCTTTACATCAAAGCTGAGTGTTTTGTGAACGAAAGCTGTAATCATTTACTAGAAATATTTTTGCTTCTCTATTTGTAACAATAACCAAAACTCACTGCTTTTATTAGTGCAGAAGATTCTGTGGATTTACTTCGCTTCTTCGTCAGGAGAAGGTAAAGCAGCTCTCAGTACAATAAGGGCTGATCCTGCTCCTACTGAGGTTTTGTTATTGACATCAGCAGATGCAGGGTAGGGCCTGAAATGCTATGCCTACAATTTCATCACTGTGGGGGAAGTTTCCCAATATTTTAGTGCACATCCTTTGTCTTTATTCTGTATCCATGAACCTGTAAAAATCCTATCAGCAGGGTTTGCATGACTATGTGACAAAATGTGTTATCTTGAACCACTTGATTTTATTGCTGTATTTAAAATATTTCATTCAGTGAGAAGCTAGCAAGAACAACTGGCAATCTTTTTAAAAATACTGGCAGTAGTCATTAAATAGAGCAATAAACTTAAGCTTTTGAGCATAACATGACTGTTAGTTTTATGTAAACCTTGCTAGCTATATTTTCCCCATTTCTGCTGATTCTTTCAAAGGGGCAACACTATTCCATCGAAGTACTCCTTAAAAATAACGAAAGTGCCACTGATGTTTTGAATAGTGTTATAAGTGGAACTCCTGATAATGTTTGCAGCTGTTCAGTGACCTGCAGTGTCAAAATTAACTCAGTTAATAAAGTAACTTGTTTTGTCATCAGTTTGCTGTTCATCTAATAAAGAATTTGTTGATAATGGGATAGGATTATGTAAATAGGAGAGAATTTTGCTGTGTCAGTTGCTTTGTGTACAAAGAAGCTTTCTAGAAGATAATTGTTTTATGGCAAACAAGATAGGACAGTCTCTAACATACTGACTTTGAGGTGCACGCAGAGTTCTTCAGCATGTATTAGTCAATGGTGTTTCATAGACTTAAGTAGAAGTAAACAATTTATACTGATGAGGGAAATCTAACCTGCTGTCCACTTCTATTCTGCATGCATGTTTTGAGAGTGTGGTCGCTGGTAAAGTTAGGCTGCTTTGCATCAATTCACAGCAAGTATCATCCTATTTTAACTGGATATAAAGACTGCACTTTTGCCATCTCACACCAGGCAAGTGCACGCTACTCACTCAAGATCAAAATATTCAAATGCTTCTTAAAGTGTTATTCTAACAGAATTGGAGTTAATTCTCCTATTTCTACTACAGCCTTACTGTAACTAATATAATTAACATATTTCTACTTTTTAATAGAACTTGAGGTCTAAAGGACCTCCTGTCAGCTGTTCTGATCTCTTCTGATGACAGAGGTAGACTTAAGAAGTATTTAGGACTAGCAGAAAGGAACTCTGGCCATACAAAAGCACTTCATGAGTGGAACTGCTGCTTCTGCTACTCAGAAGGTTTGAAACTGAGTTGATGATAGGGACTATGCTAAACTGCATCTTACTAGGCTTCTCTTTTTTACTGGACACTCCCTGAGAAAAGAAATAATTTCTAACACATTCCATCTGCCCTCTCCATCCTCTACCCAGGTCTATTTGTACCTGAAACAGCAGTACTAATACCTGCAACACAGTTGCTTCCCAGAGGACTGAATTCCTCTCTCCAGGTATGTTAGCTTATAAGAACCTGAGATTCTTTTATTTAGAACCAGTTGTAATGCCTCCCCTGTCTCTTTCATTTGACTTTTCACACTTAACAAGGCAAAATCTAGCCCAGTTTGTTGTTTGTTAGTTATTGGCCACGACATTTATACAGTTATTCTCTTCCTCTCATGCTAACAGATCAATGATGCTTTCATTTTGTTAGTACTCTGAGATCGGCAGATATACAGGTTTACATAGAAATAAATACTAAAATCACAAAAGAGAGTACAGTTAAGTTTAATACAGAAGAGCTTCTCAGACTTGTCCTCCATGTAATCCCCAGTAGTGCAGCAGGCAAGATTTATTCCGTTCATAATCAAGCTGAACACAGAGGCTAAATTATACACTCAGAGTTAAAAGAGATATTGGCAGCATAGCTGGTAATACATCTCAGATCATCTAAACAGGATAAAGTTGGTGAATTTCTCAGGTACTGTAATCCTAGCCCTCCTTTCTCTCCAATGGACCATGCTAATCAATTTCTGTTTCATATTTCTTCTTTCTCTCTGCCTGTTGCTTTTTAGGCTTAAAGAACAGTAAATAAGTCATTGCATTGTACTAGTTTTAATCCAAAATGTTGATAACCAGTGTTTTCAAGGGACCACCTCTTCTCTTGGAGAAAGTCTATGTTGCCAGAGGCCCTTCTGAAGGCTTAGCATCTCCTGGCCACCTTTAGATCTCAATACATCTCAGAATTTTGTGGACAAAAATGTCTTTTGCCTAATCCACTGCAGATATTTCTGCTTTGGGAAATGGTAGCTTTTGCTTGAGTCAGATATTTGTACTCTCAGTGTCAGTATCTGCTTTCCTCTATAAAGGCAAAGGCAACACTTCTCTCCAGGGATCAGAGAGAAAAGTTCCTGTGTAGATCCTTTTGCTCTGATCTTTCCCCCTTGCATGCTTAACTTATTTGTGTCTGAAGTGGATAGGAGAGCTGTCAGAATTTAAGTCAAATCTAATGAGGCATTGCAGAACAAGAGAAACCTTTTCTCTTAGGGATAGCATTGACTCCTTTTGGGTCAGAAGAAGGAAAACCAAGTGGGATTAATTTCACTACATCCTCTATCATCTTGGTCTTTAGGCTATTAGGAGGAATATGGAGAGCAGACACCCAGTCATCACAAAGGTCAGGGTTACAGAGTGATACAGTCACTCCTTCTCTTCTTAAGCTCCGTGTCTGGCAGTGTAGCCAGACTTATCAATCCAAACTGCAAGATCTCATTCATATGCATTGTTTTTCCTCCTACAGCAATATGCACATACGTGTATTCACATGCCCACTCTGTGCCAGAGTAGCTGATGTAAGAACAGAAGTGTGAGGGAGGACTCATCAACCCTGTGAAATGAACATGGAAAGGGACTGCCTGGCTTTTGAGTCTACTTGGAGTGGTGGGTGGAATTGGTTTGCGTTGTTAGTGTTTTGTTGGGGAAATCTTAAGTTTCAGACCAGATTTCTCTGTGTCTAGCTTCGGCTCTTGTATCTGAATTATGCTATTGAAGGGGTGAGTGAGAATTGGTTCCTTGACAGATTTATTAGACCAACCGTTAATGATACCTTATTCACTTTACAGCATTACCAATCCTATTTCCACACTCTTCTGATCTGATAAGTGCATTTGTGTTAACAACTCAAACTTCTAGAGAAGGGAGCACAGAGCCTCTGTCAAGCTGGAATCCCTCTTTAGTCTGTGATCCACAACATGTGATTATTTTTGTACGCAATGTTTTCAGCTCACTGAAAAAGATGACAAAGTTTCAGCCTTTGTGCATTTTTTCTTGATTTTTGTTTGTTTAAAATTTTTTTCTTTTCTGGACCAGTAACCTAAAATTGTCAGTAAAAACGATATATTACCTGGGGATTATGCCCAGGAGTGTGGAGTTTACCCTTATAATTATTTCTGTCAGCTTCTGGAAGTTGGCTAAATTTTCACATTCTTTGCTTTTCTAAGTTCCTGTGTTTTGTAAAGTATAAGTGGATTAGTACTCTAACACATTCTGTACTAGACTCCCTTCTTGTTTGAATTTAGCCTAAATACAGAGTACATAGCATTAGTCTGTTCTAAACAGAGATCAAATGCAGGCAGTGAAGAGAAGCAATTTATTGCCATTAGTTCACCCTCTGTCACGAGCAAGATATGTAATTTGTGTCCTTCAGAATGGATAGATCTGTACTGATGTAAATTGGCTTATTCTTCTAACAGAGCACTTACTAGCCAAAAAGTAGTCAGATGGAAGGATAACAAAAGTAGTGGCCCAGCATTTCAGAAAAAAAATAAATTCTGACCAGCTTCATGGTCAGCTAATCTAAGGTCAAAAATGAAAGCTTTCATCAAGTAAAACAAATACAAATAAAGGGAATCCATTTGAAGGAGAAAGGTGGAACTGTTAGAATGGTGGTTTGGTGGTTGGTTTATAAACAATGTCACTGTGAGTTCTGAGGGATTTGAATATCCAAATGCATTCAAAAGCAGGCAAAAGATTGGGCAGCTGATCAGGTGAGTAATGGAGCATGCTATGTATTTCTCACTTCATCATTTGATACTGCTGATAGGAAGTTGCCCCATAGTGGCTGAGGGCAAAATACACTGCTTACAAGAATGTTTGGGAATATAGAATAACATCTCTCATCTTTTTCTAACCAGCCCCATTCATCACTGTCATCCACATTACTGACCATTTGGATGTAAGAGAAGAAAGAGTTAGAACAGAACTGCAAATGTGAGGGCAGGAAGCAGAAGAGGATAAAACCTTTCTCGGCCAGGACTGGGCAAGAGTAAGAGTGCTCTCTCTCCTCAATTCAAAAATCATATTGTTATGAGAAAAATTCTTGAGCAGAAGAGGATGACAGCAGTGTCTAGAGACGGGTGATATCCGTTTATATTTTTTTAGAAGATATGAGATACGTAGGCTAGGACAGAGACTCTTTAATTGTTTTCTGTAAATAAGGAGTCAGAGAACATTCATCTCTTATGCAGGCCAGCTGGAGACAAAGGCCAGCTCCACAAGGATACTGAAGTGTACATATTATGACAAGGAATAGGATCTCCTTGGGTGAATGCCAAAAGAGAGTGCTCTCGCTAAAGCTGTAATTTCTGCTGGCAACAAAGCAAAGTCTGAAGACCTTATGTTCTTAACATTGTCCTCTTTGTTGACTGTGTCTTCTAGATTGCAGCACATAACTACAACCTTTATCAGAGTTGAAACCTGCAGCCTTAACTTTGGGGAAGGTGGTGTTTCGGGTTGCTTTCCTTCTGCCCCAAGATCCTTCAGTGGGAACACAACTGTGTCAAAGTTTTACTTTATCTGCCTTGTCAAGGAACACTTTCTAAAACTAGGGATACTCTATTTCTAGATGACTAGCACCTATGACTCAAAGACTAGAATTGAGTAGTTTCTGTACTCCAAACCATCTTTCATATTAAGACTAGCCTTGGCTCAGCAGTAGGTAGTGGAATCTCTCCTGGAAACAGATGATACGCTTTCAGAAATTTTTCCAGTTAGCATAGATGCATGACCTTCTCGAGTGATGCACACCAACCTGATTGTTGCCTTTAGGTGTAAAATATGTACTGAATGGTATGGAAGTTAAGAATTTGTCTAAATGAAGGGCAAGATAGGGCTTAGTAAGATTTAGGAGGATAGAATAAATCTTAGTATGTCCTTTGATGCATCTAGTTTCGACATCTCTCTTGAACGTTTAACATCAGAGCATCAAAGCATCTTGTAGGACCACTATGCAAGCAAGGTAGCCCGGTTTTTCCATTATGCAGATGACACAACTGGGACACAGAGAGAGCAAATGACTTGCCCAGAATCTCACAGAAAGACTAGAAAAAAGTAAAGAACTGATCAGTACTCCCTATGGAGAGTTAGCACAGTACTTGCTGCAAAACCATTTGTGTGTAGAGGTTTTAACTGACCAGGCAATTGTTTATTTATCTGTTATATTCCAAAGCTTCTTGCTGTATTCTTGTTTTCCTATTTCTGGTAAATAAATCTTTCAAACAACATCTCTCCATTCAAGTTGATTAACACATTTTTTCCTAACCAAAGAGGTTGTTTTTAGGAAGTTTGTGCCATAGAGGAGTATTTTAGCACGGTGAATGATCCTTTGAGATTCTTGCTGGAGAAAATATATTTAAATTTGTGGAAAAGCCTTGTCCACTGACAACACCCAAGGGTGAGTAACAATTATTTCTGGTGAAAGCCAGTTCTCTACCTAGTATATGATGACAGCTCACTGCATTTTCAGGTGCTCCTACATACATTCACCCACTTTGCACAAGTAAATGTGGTCTGTCATCTTCTACATGTGGAGGAAGTGGTTTAAAAAAAAAAGAGCAAACCCTATTACTCGTCCTTACAGTTTCTAGAGATTTGTGCTGGACCAGTGGGAAAGATACAGTTCATTTTATCTGCTGGAAAGCAATCCTTACTGATTCAAATTCAGGAGATCCTGTTTAAGCAGAAGTCATGATCAGATAATTGGACTGGTGCTGAAAGAATGTGACCTTATAAGACTAAGTAAATAAGCTTTCCCATCATGTTCACATGTGACAGATCCATAACTGTATGATGTAACAGATTATATTAGCCTTTATTATGTATCACAAAAAAAATCACAAATCATTACTGTCAGTGTGCAGAGCACTTCTAAAGAACATATTCAATTCCCAGAGTAGTGTTTGTGATGTATGTGAAGTTGTACTAAGTACAGTAAGTAAAGTAAAGCAAGGTTAATCTAATCTCCATAAAACAGACGTTAGAAATAAACCTAAACAGAGTAACAGGTCCTTTTTCCACTTCACTCATTCATTAATTAGTTCCGATATTTCTTTCTGAATTTTCAGAAGCATTCAGAGCTGAAGTGATTAGTAAACCAAATCCTAAGGTAACATGGAAAGGAGAAACTGGGTACCAGTAGAGGGATCCAGAGTGTTGTTGACAGTATCATTGAGGAATATTAGTAAAACACTTTTTTTTTCTTTCTTTATTTCCACAATGAAATTTTAAATAAGAAAAAAGTTAATCACTATAATATTTATCAACAGCTACGAAAATGTCCCAGTTTGCTGTAGGGCTACTGCAGTACTGCTACTTGCCAATACTATTGAGTGCTTGTAGGGCATTGTAGTACAGAAAACAGCACTAGAGTAAGAACCACTATTTTTGTTTCTTGGTTATGCATTTAGTGTAGTGAGGCACTAATGCCTCTTGTGTGCTATTCAGGGGAAAAAAAAAAAAAAAAAAAAAGGTGCTAAACCTCAATAATTTGTAATATTATTCAGGACTTGTTGATGTGACTCTGGAGGCTTGCCAGTGTGATTCCCGTCTACGAGAAGAGTCTGAGGAGGATCTGGGACGCTACAGACCCATCAGCCTGACATCGATGCCGGGAAAGGCTATGGAATGGATCATCTTGAGTGAGTTCACATGACATGATCTGGACAGGCTGGAGAGCTGGGCTGAAGCCAGTGGGATGAGGTTCAACAAGACCAAATGCCGGGTCCTGCACTTCGGCCACAACAACCCCAGGCAGCGCTATAGGCTTGGGGCAGAGTGGCTGGAGGACTGTGTGGAGGAGATGGACCTGGGGGTGTTGATTGATGCTCGGCTGAACATGAGCCGACAGTGTGCCCGGGTGGCCAAGAAGGCTAACGGCATCCTGGCTTGCATCAAAAACAGTGTTACTAGCAGGAATAGGGAGGTAATTGTCCCCCTGTACTCGGCACTGGTGAGGCCGCACCTCGAGTATTGTGTTCAGTTTTGGGCCCCTC
>PPHD01017751.1:0-14901 GCA_002909625.1 Bambusicola thoracicus
GATAGTATCTCTCAAAGCTGTTACGCTCTGAAGGTTTCTCTTTAAAATTGTTTCAAGTAACATTCAAATCAGTAGTACTAGTCTTTTAGTCATGTGCCCTACTTACTCCTAGGAACCATTCCACATCCTTCCGGAAGAGATATCCAAGTGCACTACAGACAACATTAACTGAACAAAAATTCACTCTGTAAATAAGCAGGACTATGTAAAGCAGAGAACACACAGAAACACCATATAGAGAAAAAAGTTGTGAAATGGCTGAGCTCAAGGCACCAAGTAATGCTCCATACAGTAGCACAATAGAAACGAACATAAAAATAAGCATATTGTGTTGAAGGATAAGCAGGATAAGCTTAAATGAGATGGTCTACTATCTGTAATTCAGTATGGTGTACATGCAAATACATACACCTATTACTGCTACTCTGCCAAGAGCAAAACAGGAAACAGAAAGCAGCAATTGAAAAATTAAATGAGCAGAAAGGAAAAATGCAAAAATGATCTCAGCACTGTAAGTAGTGGGGTTTTGGTTGGGTTACTTTGGGATGCTTTTTGCTTTTTTCATTGTTTATTTAAGTCAAGAATTATTAATGCACTTTCATAATGAAAGGGCAAGAAATTAATGGATTACTGATTTTTAATCTGAAATCATCTTTCCACAGAGTAAAAAAGTAGGACAAAACCTAATATAAAAACTCTGAGGTTTCATTTCAAATTTAAAGCAATTGCCATAAAATAATGAGACTGAAGTTGAAAACACAGATGAGAAAACTTTAGAAATCTCACCTGCTCATGCCAGCTTAGACCTGAAGGCAACACTCTGTGTTGAAGGGTGGCTCCTCTTAGCCCAACAGCAACTAGAAATTCCTGTACAAGAAAGCTGCACAAATTAGTTTACATGAAATACATGCAAATGACTGAGATCTAGATTATGAATTGTTCACCCTTGCTCTCCCAAAATTGACTATAAATTGTCCAAACAGAACTGTCTAAAAATGGAAGGACTGGATTAGGATTAAACAAAACAAACAAACAAAAAATCTGTTTCCTAAAACAGAAACCTTGTTTAATACAGTCTAGTATTTGTGATAGTCTGAAAATTATTATCAATTTTCTAGTGGCGGTAGGAAGGCTATTCATTCATTTATTCTAAGCCTCATCAGGAATTACAAGGAGTACTAACCCAGTGAAGTCCCATATTACAGTGTATTTAAACCTGAGTCAACTGAGCCACAGTGACATTCTGCTGCTATGCAGATTCCTTCCCTCCCTAGATTACTTTACCAACCTGTTTGTCACCATTATGCAGGCAAACAGGTCATCTTCTAGCCACGCTAATGAATGCTAACGTTGAAGCCAACTCATTTACCAGAGAGCTGCTTCAAACATGCAAGCAAAGGCTGTGCAACAGACAACACTGTCAGTAAGCTGATAGGAATAACTTTTAACTCTTCATATTTGTTTTGCCTGGTTTGATACCAGATTAACTCAACCAAGTTAAAACACAAAATGTCAGTTGGACAGTAAGTATATTGTGTGATCAGCAAAGTAAAGTACAGGAAGAATTACTACATTGTGCTGATAGATAACATTCACAATTCACCCAAGAAAATCCAATTTTAACAAAATTAAAAGTGGCTCATAAATCATGGTTTGTTTATCTATAATCCTTGTAATCTGAAATCTAAATAGTCTGATATACACTGAGATGAATAGAAGCACAAACTTAAAAACACAAACCTTTGTATTGCTCTCTATTTTATCTGATTGGATTTTGACTGCAACGGTCAGCATGTTTGGGCAGTTCTCTCCCACACCATCTGAAGATGTCCTACTAAGACCATCTTCTTCCGAAAAACAAATAGTAGGTTCTAACCAATGGGGACGTATTGTGCTGGGCAGTCGTATTTCAGATGAAGGGACGGCCCCATCCACCATACCTGCAGAAATTGTGTAGTGAGTTACACTGCGGTTCAACGCTGCTACTAATGAAGCGTTAAGGAAAATCCTTTTTATTCTTAATGTCTTCAAAATCCTTCCATTACCACCAAATAGTCACGCATACACACTTACAATCACAAATTGCAAAAGGAAGGTTATAGGTGATGCAATACTTAAAAAAAATTGTTATAGCTAAAATCTTAAACTATAATTTTGTGAGGGTTTTTTTGTTTCTTTTTTGTTGTTTCTTTTGTGTTCAATATCTTTTTAAACTAAATATCCAGTACTATGCATAAGTGTCTACATTCATAACAAAGAACAGATTGTACAGCTAACATGTACAAGAGGACCACAAAATCTTTAAAGACCAGCAGTTGACAGAAAAGCTTGAACTAAACTTCTGCATCACTGCAGTATCTTCGGAGCATTATCCATGATTTACAATCAAGTGATACACTATCAGGGGGGAAAAAGCACGGGGAAGGGTGGAAATAGCAGCATTTCCTTCTCCTGAAGAAATGCAAGAATATCTCCTTCAAGTTTAGCTCCCACAGCCACCTCAATCCCAACCCTACCTTGATGATACAAATTGAGGCTGCTGGAATGGAGACAAACGTAGTGTCTATCTTCAAAACCTTCATACTTAGTCACACTGAAAAGTGAACCATTGTTGAATTCCAACCAGAATTCTCCATATTTTCCTTCTAGTGTTTTTCCATCATCCTGCTGAAGGAAGAGCAGAAATGATATGCTGAGTTGGTGCAGTTAGATAGCTCAGACTAACCTAACACTTGCTACTAACATCATTTTTCTGCTTGCATTTCATTATCCTTATGTTGAACTAAGTTAAAAAAAAAAAAACTGCTAAAACATTGTCACTTTACAGTGTAGTTACACTATAGTATGTAGAATGTTAGACTATTACAGAGTTACTGTTACATACACTTGTTCCTTCAAGAAGACAGGACATTTTGCATGAAAGGGTCCAGTGGCCAAAACAAAAGAACTTTTTAAATACCATGTTTGATTTTATGTTATTTTCCAGCCTCAGCATCTTACCTTTACATCTGTGAATATTGACACTAATCCATGTGTAACGTTTAGCTGAACAGATAGAAAGCTTTGCGAATGTTTATTCTGAGAGTCAAGCTTTTTCCTTCTGCGTGAACGATAATTTGGATCAACAGTGGAATAATATTGTAGTGTTTCCTCTTCAGATCCACTCTCATCATCTAAGAGATAAAATAGCAAATGACTAAATTTCTAGTTAACACACATTATACCAATAACTCATTGTTTATCCAGGTGGTGCAATTTAATTTCACACTTATTTTTACTTAATTGGAAAGCAATCTGCATTTTTTCTTCTCAGTTTAAAAACTTTCTTTCTTACAAATTTGCATGCTCTTTCCACTATCATGATAATCAATTCAGCCAATTATGCCCTTGTATCACAACAGATCACGAGGATCTATTAAGTGTATTACCATAATTAACTGCAGATTTAAACTGACTGAAGCTGTCTTTACTGAAAGTATTGATGAGTTGACTGGCCACAGATAGTCCAACACCATAAGAAAGGTTTTCAAATGTTTCTACAGGAGATGGAGCGGTTGGTTCCCACAGCAACAAATCATTGCTGATTCTAGAAAGAAATACATTATAATCATTATATAAAATACTATATTCCCAATAAGATGAATAAAGCACTATCTCTTTCACAGATTTAATATACCAGATGTCATAAACAAAGAGGAGAAAGGTCAAAGAACAAGAAAGAATAATATTTCCAGGAATAAAAGTCATAAATAATGATATTTTCCTCCATAATTATAGTATGCATATGGTATATTATAGCATTAATAGTGACACAAAACTCTCTAGCAATTGCTGCATTTTGGACAAATGGGGAGGAAAAATACTATTTCGATCACATCAATTTCAAAGTGAAGTTGCAGGAAACATTATTTATTTTGATTTTACATGAATCTGTGTCTATTAGTGGAACAGAACTTCTACGTTCAAGAAGCTTAGCATTCAATGAAAGTTTAGGCAAAATGTACTGTTAGAGTTTTGCCACTGCCTTATGAACTTAGAATTTTAAAGAGGAAAGTCAATGAATTAAAAAAACTGAATTCAACAGTTTTTGAAGTATAATAATTATTTATAAAGGAGAATTCAGAAATATTAGGGCAGAACTAAGCACTGTGAATGAAGATCTGAATAAATTTTTCACTGAAAGCAAAAGGCTATTTAACTTTATCCCTTGTTCACAAAATCTGTTACCTACTTTTTCAGCAACTGACTCCTATAGCACCAATCAGACACATGATAAGTGTCCCTGGAGTTAACTTGCAAGTGAAACATATTTTACAAAGTACTGTATATTCTTAGGAAACCATTCAAATGAATTCCAGCTATAGTCACTCATTTAAATGCTTTCATCAATTAGTACAGAACTAAAAGTATAGGCAATGATAACTAAGTAAAACAATTATCATACTTGCCTGTTATAAAGTTTTTCATAAAAGCTTCTGTTTGGTAACGTTAAGTGAATGTTTGGTAACATGAGCTCCAGTACATAATGAGAATTGTTAATTGTTTTATCCTGAAACTCAGTCATTTCAACTACATCTCCTGGCATCACCATCTGAAAGAAAAACAATGCAAACCCCAAGGTGAAAATAAGAACAAACAACTGTGTGTCAGAAGATGCATGTAAGTGAGAAGATCTAAGTGTGAGAATACATTAATTTTATCTACTATTAGCACAAAGCAATAATAAAATTTCAAAGTACCTCTTCATTTTCAAACATGACTCTACGAGAAGAAAAAGGAGAAGGCTCTGGTCTTCTAATATCACAGACATCTTTCAAAGAATGAGGCCCTCCTTCTTCTTCCTCTTGGAAGTTAACATCTCCTTCCTCCTCCTCAGCTGCTATCCTTTCCAGAATGGAGTGCACAGCCAGAGGGTTTATTTTCAGTACAATCCTGATATTGGAGATGCAGAACAAGCCATTAGAAATGCCAAGAATTTCTATATTACTGCAGAGACACATGTCTGCTCTACTATTAAACCAGTAAACACAAGTGGACTTAGCAAGTCAGAGGGAATGACACACTGAGAAAAAACACCAAACTTTAAGACACAAAGTAATGTGGAAAGAATCACCAGGCCAAAAGGTTAGTGTCTGTTATCTTCAACTCTATCAAGCAACCATTAGGTGACCAAAGAAAATGCTTTCTCAAAATAATGTTTTTATCATCATGCCATTAGCAACTATTGGAAACAAACAAAAATAAAAACAAACTAATGCTCTGCACGCTCTCTGTACATCATGACTACAAACTGTTACAGAATATTTTATTTCTATCATCATACAAAAAAGATACTGAAAAAAATTTCTATGCAGAAATACTGTCAAAAAGCCACTGAAAATTGAGGCAAAAAGTACACGTAGCAAATTCTAAAGTCAAGTTTTTAAACAGCATTAGGTGATTCTGTTCAGTACCTGAGGCACTGGGTTGCCATAAAAGTTGAAATAACACTCAAAACATAAGTATTCTTATTGTTGTTACAGCTTTGTACCAGTTTATTAATATTTTGAGACAAAAATCTATGCTTTTTTTTGTTGTTGTTGTTCTGTATTCAGTTGTCAATGTAAAAGTAAGAGAAAATGTAAAGTGACAAATTAGATTGGACAAAGTTTCAAGTCTCCTTCAAGATCACCTTGAACTGAAATTTACTCAAACCTATCCAGAAAACATTATCCACTAAAACCATCTTGATGATAAAGACAGAATTCTCCTAAGTTCTTGGGTTCCTTTCACGTTCTTTCTTCACAATTAATTTTAAAGCATTCACCACACAAGTAGTCAGCATTAAAATTTCAACAACAGCACTACTTCAAAAATACTATCTACACTGAAAAATAAAACATTATTTTACCGAGGCCAATCAAAGTTGTCTGATGATGTTATATCTCCATCAACGCCGCCAGACACTTGAAAAAATTTTACTGGTGCTTGTGCTTTATCTTCTTCAAATGAACCTAAACAGAAAAATATAGTAGAAAAGAAGTTGACACAGGAATGACAACTGCTATCTACAAGATGCCTGTGATAATCTGAACACACAGAAAGACAGTAGAAAAATTCATGAAAATAATGACAGCTGTTAACTTAAGGTCACCTGCCCCTCAGCTTGGAGCCGAATAGGCTAACCTATCCAAGCTGTTCACAAGGCACTTCTGTGCATTTTCTCTTCCTTTCCCCCAAAAATAAATGCCAACTTTTACAATTTGAAAGCTGTTTGGTTTCTATCTTCTTACTTTGTAAGATACCTAGGTTATAAGAGTATTACCATTTTCTCAACGGCAATTATTTAGGACACCATAATTCACTATATATTTAAACTAGAACTGAGATTTCTCATTTAACTGTATTGTTCCCATAGCTTCTACAAAATTAGCCTAAAATAGTGAGAAATACCAGGAAAATGCTAAACTGAAAACAGAGACATAAGACAACACGACAGAAAATAACAGAAATATTAGCTCAGGTCTCAAGCACTGCACCCATGTACATTATCCCCATCTCCTATTTTTATTAACTGACTTACGCTAATATCTAGCACAGAACATTACACTGCAGGAGAGGTATCTGCTCCAAAATGGAGATGGAAAGTTAGTCCATCAAAAGGAAAGAAGTCATTATTAATCCTTAATGGAAGACCTTTGTATCATCTGTGTAATTTCTGGTAAAAATAATAATAATAATAAAAAAGAATATTCAAACCTAATGTGAACACACTTACCAGTTAGCTCTTTAAAAGTGAGTTCTAATTTAACCTGTTCTGGACTTGAGCCTCCTATAAACTCCGTTTTAAATTCTATATCTGTAAATTCAAGATGAAGAATTTCTTTCTGAAGTGACTTCTTAAACCATGGTCCTCTTTCCTGATCTGACCGCAGGTCAGGTATTGGGAAGCGAACAGACAAATTTAATGCAGGGGCAGAGACTTGAACTGAAACTCTACAGTTTGCAGGAGTATGCGAATCATCCAGAAAAACTTCAGTGAATGCTTTATGCTAAAACAAATAAACAGAAGAAGTTAAAAATAAAAAAAAACAATCTGTATTAGAGAAAATAATGCTAAAAATAACTACAGAGAAAGCTTTTTCTGTAATACTCTAAAAAAAAGTTCAGTTTCATATATCACACAAAATAAAGGACCGATCATTATTACTTTTTAGGTTACTCTTCTATTATTGATACTGTTAAAAATCTTCTTAATTTTAAGTCAAATATTTACAACAGAGGTAGCAATCTTTCATAAATGGTTAGTTTTCCCCTCCAAATTAGAGTAAGAGTACCAAACTATACTCAGCAGCAGTTAGGAAATACTACAGAAGCACAGAATATCCCAAGTTGGAAGGGACCCAAAAGGACCACTGAGTCCAACTCCTGTCTCCACACAATGCCACCCAAAATTCAAACCCTATGTCTGAGAGTGCTGTCCAAACATTTATTCAACTCACAGAAGCTCAGTGCTGTGACCGCTGCCCTGGGGAGCCTCTTTCATGCCAGCTACCCTCTGGTGAAGAATCTCAACCTGACCCTCCCCTGACATAGCTTCATGCCATTTCCTCAAGTCCTGTTGCTGTCACTAGAGATCAGCACCTGCCCCTCAGTCTTCTCTTCTTTAGGCTGAACAAACCAAGTGAACTTGTTAAAACCACTACTCAGAGATTTAATAAAATGCTACTGCTGCGAAGCCAGGAACTACCAGCGTGCATGGCTGCCCTTTTCAGTATGTCCTGGGTTCCAGTTCCTGTCACTGACATGTGTCATTCAAGACCTTCCTGTGGATGGCATCCTGTTGACCATCAATGAAGAGACTCAAATTTTCAGAACATAACTGCATTGATAAGAATTGTTAATACCTTATACATTTTCTACACAATTAGCAAAATTTCATTCACTGATATCTGGACTCTCTTAGTTAAGTTTTGAAAACTAACTGTTCTGTAATCAATGTAACATTAAAGTTCTTTGACAGTTTTTAATGTGAAAAGTCAGTTAGTTCATTCATCCTCTATTATGTCATTTCCAAAAGAGCCTTCAAGTTAAATATTCTTATGCTAAATATACTAGTATTAATCCTATCGACAACTTGAACCAAGACTAACAAGCTACCACTTCCGTTTGTCCTCAATCACTACAATGCAATGCATGAGTAGCCTGTCCCTTCTATTACCTGCACCAAAAGTGGATATGGCACAGGACAGAAAACTGGGCTGAATGACAACTTAAAATTTCAATACATATGTAGAACTGTAAGCAACAGTTACTGCTGCTAAAGAGCACGACAAGACAGACTCAAAATTAGAAATCATTCAAGATTTCCCCTTTTTGTCCAGCTCTGTTTGTCTCAAGAAGCTGTGAAATTACACAGTTTATGAAGTAGCTATCATATTCTTTACATCTGTTATCACGCATGCAATCACTGAATCTAAAATGAGTATCCAAATCAGACAGCTTCTGTTCTTTATCAGAACTTATAAACCAACAAAAAAAAAAAATCTCACAGGTTAGAAAACTGACCTGTCTTCCTGCTACAAAAATTCAGCATGTTTCTTAATGAATTTCATTTTTAACTTACCAGATTTATGTGTTTGTTGTAAGAAGTATACATGTGAGATGCCATCATCTCCACTGTAGTTAGTTTCTGTGGTTGAAGTAAGGAATTTAATCTGTCCACAATACTAATATCCAGCTCACAAAACACTGGACTTAACTTTATTTGTAACTCTGCTTTCTGCGGAACAGAACTAAGTCTGCCTTGACTACCCTGAAAAGAAAGAGGAAAATAATACTCTCAGTTGTACAAGATACTGTCTTGTAAAAATGAACAAAGCTAGACAAAGGGTATTATGCAGAAACTTGGTGTTTTTAATACCCCTCCTTACCTGAGGTCCTCTATTCTCTGAATGCCTATAATGAAGCTGAAGGCATGGAAGAGCATGAGAATCATTTTCTTCTTCAGAATGAAATGTCAGCAGCTTTAAAATAATAGAGTTCAGATAATTAATGGATAATAAGAAGAGTTGCCACAGGAGAAGACATTTATGATATTTTTACTAGAAAAGATAGCATGTAATCCTGGAGTCAAGTTAATGTATAGAGTCTTGGCCCAACCATTTACTTTATCCCTTTGTTCAGTCACTTCATTAGATGCTTCTCATCATTAAAAGAGCTCGAACATCAATCATCACGTAAAGGAACTTCCCCATTCCTTAACTCCATGAGTAAGTGTTTGGAAAATGCTTACTCTAATTCCCAAACTGAGTTAAGCATATTTGAAAGAGAAGTAAACTAGTGAAGTTTGGCTAACTAATACCACCTTTGACAGGTATGACAGCAGTCTGGTTCAACAACTGATCTTGCAACAAATACAAGACACATCTTAAAACACAGCATTTATAAACTTTTTACGTAAATAACTATTTTAAAATCTAGCATTTTCAATTATACAATTTATATTTTCTGGGGAGATGCCCTATTTTTTTTTTCTTTTTTTTTTTTTTTTTTTTACCTCTGTATAGTGAGGCTGAACGGAATGAGAGTCAGTAGAGAAAAGGCATTCCAGGAACTCCATATTCCCAATAGATAAATCCGTACTAAAACTTCGAGAAGCAGACCTTTGTCTTTGTTCATAGGACACTTTGATACCAGTACCTATAAATCTGAATTATAAAAATTATGAATTATGGAAATTAGTATGAAACAATAAAATTTAGAAAAGTCAAGCTTTAAGCATGGGAAAAAAGTATCACTGCAAACCTTTCCAACATCATTAAAACTGTTGCAATTTGTAACTTAAAATGATTTTTCTAGTTTTCACTTTAGCAACAAAGTGAACGGATTTCACATCACACGTTCAACAATGATTAATGTACAGAAAATCATGAAGACCACTTCAGACATCTAACTTAACGTGTAATTCAAGAAAAGCTGGAAACCTAACATCCTTATTTAGACAATGTCCGATGCCTAAGATAGTTTAGATTAGAGCCATAAAGTAAGAAAACATATTTTCACTCCTAAATGCTCCATATCTCAGGCTGCGCTGGGGCAATTAAAACTTCTGGGCAAATTGTTTCTGAACTAGGACCTTCTTAACTGCATTCTGTATTGTATAACTGTATAATTTGTATTTTGCAGTAAGTAAAAACCTAAGTTTCTCAAAACAGAATACTCCTTTTGCAATAAAGATGGTCCTAAAAATAAAGCTATTTCTGTAGAAGTCGTTTAGGTAATGATCCCGATTCCATGGTTTTCTGCAGTAGAAACTGTGCCTAGTTTAATCAATCTGTAATGGAAGGGAGCAAGGCTCACTTCATTTTTTATGCACTTATGTTTTTTTTTTTTTTTTTTTAATAAAAATATCAGTAGTCTTAGACAACAGGTGTCAAAACATGAGGCTATTTTGAAATGAACAATCTAACATTCAGTTAAGTAGCAAGACCAATGGATATAAACTTCATTGTATATTCGAGCTTACTTAAGAGATGTATATGTATATATATATTAAATTGGTTTATTAATAAGCAAAGTTATACCTAAGGTGATCATGGGAACAAGCTTCTGAAAATACTTCTCGGAAGGACAGAAAATCTTCAGTTGCAAACTTAACTGGCTCAATCTTTTCTATTCGGGCAAAGAAATCTCGAGCCATTGGTGTCAAAGGGTTATGGTTCAGTGAACTTTCAGGTGGAGGTAAAGGGTCAATATGAAGTACAGACACTGAGAAAGTTCCCACAGTGAGTCTAAAAAGAAGCTCAGGTCTGGATTCATCCACAGAAACAGATCTGGATGGAATAGCTGAAATATAAAATTAAGTTTGTGTAAACAACAAATTTGTAACATTATCTTCTTATTTTCATTTTATTTTTTTTTACCATGTTGCTCAATCAAACTTTATTTCCAGTATCATCTAGGGAGCAGAATGCAAAACAGCATTTTTACTTACATGTCCTCCTTAAGGAAGCCTGGTGAACCACATTGGCTGCAAGTGAAGAACCTCTTGGAGGCTGTAGCTCTTGTTTGTTACGATCAAGGAAATCACCCCAGGTTGGCTGAAGCTAAAACAAAAATATGTATGATCTTAAGTTTGCTAAATAGATGTGTATGTGTATATATACGTGCATAAAAGAGATAGCTGTTCCAAAAGTAATGCCTCCCATTTTACTACGTTAGTCCACATTGTCAGAGGTGAAAGTTGGAAGTAAGGCAATAGAGATTAAACCTTCCCATCAATATTCCATTGTTGCTGAGCAACAGATGGCAGCAGAGGGATAGTCTGAAAAAACGGCATCAGACAAGAAGCAAAGGTGTGAAACTGAATTTTTCCATGAAGAAAAAATTGCACTCACTGACATTCATCAATGCTTGCTGAACTTTTATTGAGACTAAAGAGTGGATGTGAGCACAGCAAGAAGGCGAGTGCTGTGTTTCAGCAGTGGTTTGTCAGCAATGTGAATGACAAGCCATGTTTTGGATAGCCACGTACAGTCACACTATGAAATGAAGAGTGTCTTGATCAGCTCATCCACACAAATCAGCAGATTATGAACAGGGAACGTGTACAGAGCTTAACATCAGCTTCAACGCATTGGAAATGATGGTGGCAATGCTGGAATATTGTCAAGTTATTACTATTTTGGTCCCACAGATGCTCATTCTGGAACAGAAAGAACACTGCATGCAAGTTTGTCAGGACTCACTGAGCCAATATGAGGCTGAAAGTTTCCTGACTCACATGATTACTGGTATGAGATGTAATGTCAACACTACAAGACAGAGTCAAAATGGCAATCCACGCAGTGGTGACATGAAATCCCCATCAAAGAAAAAGTGCAGGACACACTGGGTAAAGTGATGTGCATGGTTTTTTGGGAAGGAAAGGAGTGACCCTTCTGGATTTCCTGGAGCCCAGACAAAATAAATAAATAAATAAATAAACTCTGACCGCTACATCACAATGCTAAGCTGAACGCTCAAACTTTCAGAGTCAGACCAGAAAAAAAGACAGCCTTTCCCTTGCAACACAAGAACACCATGCCTCACACCAGTTTGAAGACTGTGGATCACACTGCCAATCCTGGCTGAACTGTCCTACAACATCCGTTTCACAGTCTGGATTAGGCACCTTCTGACTTCCATCTGTTTGGACCGATGAAAGATGCACTGCATGGACAACATTTTCCTAGCAACAACACTGTCACAGCAGCTGTGAAACAGTGGGTCACCTCCACAGTGTAGATTCTTATAAATGTAGCATGCAGGCTCTTATTCGTGACTGGTGAAAATTCACAGCTAATGATGGTGATTACATGGAAAAATAGTGTTTGGTAGATGAGAACAGTCTCCATCACAGAGAGTCACTGTGCTTTTTGTGTATGTTGCAGTTTCCATGGAAATAAATAGGAGGCATTAATTTCAGAGCAATCCACATATATATGTGCATGTATTAGATCTAGCAAACAATAGGCAAAGTAACAAAGAAAGCTGTACATAAACAATCAACAGCATGCCATTTCATGACCTGTTAAAACTCAAGTGAATTATGCACATATGCTTTACTTTAAGTTATACATTTTAATTTTATGATAGTCTTTACCACATATTTATAAACCTGGATATATTTGCTCCCTCACTCAACATATATTCTCTTGTTTCTCTGTATAAAGCATACGTTTTCCATCATTTTAATTAAACATTAAGCACATAACAAATTTTGAAAAGACAGAGATTTTAACAGTATATATTTTTCTCAATTGATGAATTAATACAATGATTTTCTGCTTTCCATTGCCAACACCTATGCTGTCCATAATAAAAGAAAACCCAAATATTCAGTTACAAAAACAAAAGGATATTTCATAAGTTTTCTATGTAAGTTTCAAGGCAATTGAAAACAAATACATTCCATTTCCTGTCTCAGTAGCCAAACAGATGAGAATCTTCCCAATACAGTTCCTATAGCTTCAAGGAAAAACTGTCAGATCTAACATCTTCACTGCCTTAGCAAAGTTCTTAAAGAATGTCTGGCCTATCCTCAGATAGAAACATACTAGTCAACACATTCAATTACCCTAGTTTTGCAATAGCTCGACATTGTAAAGAACATTTATACAACAGGAAAAAATAAAAGAGGAAAAAAACGTTGATTTCAAGAAGATTAATAAGTATAGCTAATACTATACATACCACTGTTGTGCTCAGTGGAGATCCTGCTGGTGTGTTTGTATATGTACTAGTTAAAGACAAGTCTAGATCCATAGTTGGAGGGTCTCCGAGAGGTGGCAGGGAGGAAAGGCTGTGAGACATGTCCATTTCAGCCATTGAGAAGAAAACTTCTTCCTCTAATGAGAATCACACATACTAAAGAATTATTTTCTAATGAAAAAGGATTATTTTTAAAAGAAATGCATTTCTAAGTTCAGAAATCCAACAGCTAAGCAGAACAGTCAAACAAATATATTATTTACCGGAGTTCCAATTTAATAACCTCAAAAATATTAGAAGCCAAATGTTGTGTTTTCATATTCAAGTTGACATAATTTCTTTAAGCTCATACACTCTTTTGACAAATTAGTATATTAAATCTCAAACAAAAAACAGTGAAAATAATAATGCAGATAAAAATGTAAATACAAGAACAATTGAACTATTTTTCTGTATTTCATTTCCTCAATGTGTTGAAAAGATGTTACAGTTCACATGCATTTACCACATTGCACATATTAAACGTGCATATAGATTATTGAACTTCTAAATGAAGCCTAGCCTAACCTCACTGAGCCTGACATTCATTTTTATTCAACAGTGCAACTAATGGCTTAGAATAATTCTGCACAATTATTTTGATACTTAAGTTACCAAGAATAAAAGATCAACAGCTATTTTATATAATCTTTTATATAATCCCTCTATATAATCTAACGATGGGCTTTCTGCTATGCTGTATCATCTTTTATACTTGCCACGACTAGAAGGCGTTCTGGCAGTCTCTGTCTCATAGAAGCTTTGTTCAGATGAGGCTCCTGCAGATAAAGACTCTTTTCTTAAATAACGTTTCAGTTCCATCTGAATTCGATACTCATCTTCCTGCTGCATTGGCCGGTTTTTCCTGTCTTTATTTGACAATTCCATCCTGCTTAGGCTTTCTGAATTTAAGAAGAAAATTAAAAAAATTCAAAATGCACTGTTATTTTCTTACCAGTAACACTAAAAAAATTCAGAACCAAATCTGAAAATTAACTAGCTGTTGGTGCTGGAGTGTGTGCATACGTATTGTTCAAGTATATACACACACACACATATGTATAACCAAATATTATGCACTAATATTGCTTGCAACTCTGAAGTGAGTATTTTATGGTCATATACGTAGACTTCACTATTAAGGAATTACAAAAATATCAGATTTTAAGATGATACAAACGGGAATGCTTTTTCAGTTAACCAAAACCAATTAACAAGTCCAGTAAAAGAAAAATATTAGTATCATCAGGAGATTATTAAGCGTGCACCAGGAATATGACAAATCTTCTCAAAAAGACAACTAACTATCCATCCAAATAGTAAGCATTGTTACATGAAGAACACACAGGGAAAACAAAAAAAACAACAAAAATAAAAATTCTCAGCCTGTTACTGCAATAATCTAAATGCTGCTGTTGATTATGTAGCAAATACAGACAAATCTTCTCAAGCATTGTCTATTATATGTTTTTGGTGCCTGTTTCCAAAGCACAGTACAGAGATAAAACTGGATTGCTAAGCTCATCTGGTCAGACAGAAGCTGTAAGAACCAAAACTGTTCTGGCTTCCTGATCATCTCCAACTATCATTCCCCCTATTCTTGTCTTCTACTCTGATTTTTTATTTTTA
>PPHD01017753.1:0-12074 GCA_002909625.1 Bambusicola thoracicus
AAAATTTAGGTCCAAGTAACATCAACATATTGCATTTCTGTTCCACTCTGTTAGGGCAAGACACCATGAATGTTAAATCTAGCTAAAATAGTCATTTCTCTTCTCTGGAAGGCAATTCAGGGCAGAGACAAATTTCAAGTTTACTGATTTCTCTCTACATATTGTAGAAGGAGACTATGTTTTAACCTTCTGAATATCCCTAGATACTATTATTGAGTTTAAGCATACAACAGATTATTAAATTTCCTGCAGCTACTCTTATGATTGAGACCAATTGCCTTTGTTTTATGAGAAGAAGTATTTAAGACAATCTTGATTTGGAAATGGATGGGAAATCCATTTTCTAGTCTATTATAAAGAGCTAGTAAGCTTCACTGTTAAGATGTGTGGTGTTTTTACCTGAGTTAGCTGAGCTTCAAATGATTCCATTGCCTTCTTTTACCTCTATTTGCTAGCTTTAAGAGCCCCGTAAAGTTTGTTTATTTTACTTAGAGAAAATAACAATTCAGCTTTTCAGGCAGACTAAACAGGAAGTCCATTACTTCAGCCAGACACCGTACCAAATTGGGAGATGTAGATTAATTTTGTTAGTTTGCTACCTTTTCTGGAGCCACTGCTTTTTCCATTCTGTATATTTGCCCCCTTTTTTCTGGTTTTATGATTTAGGACTTTAAACTTCACCCTATTAGAATGATTTTTTTATTTTACTTTATATTTTGTACCTGAGTTTGTGGGCAAACTTCTCTTTATGTCTGATATGTCATCTTCACTTCTTCCATGTCATGAACATTAATGTTATTGCACTTGCTATATGAAATGCCCTAAGACCTCAGGTTTAGCACCACGCCCTATGCTGTCATACTAGAAATTCTCTGATTCACTAGAAATTTACTTACGATTACTGATTGTTCAATTTATGTAAACAATCCCAGTTGTACTTGCTAGTGTTGTCACCTCAGCTTGATTGTAAAGTAATTCAATGGGAGCTTCTGTCTAAATTTTCACTGATGAGAAGTCAACTTGATTTTAGTATTATTAAACAAGAAAAATGAGACATTTATGTCCCAGCTCACCTGCATTGCCACTGGCCTTTTATTCCAATGTTAAATCTTTAGCCTGGTGAGGACTGAGGTGGTCCCCAGCATGATGATATCCCAAGCTGGAGGAAAGCCTTCCCTAGGCAAGTGATCCTTCACTGCTATCACAGAAGGTATTTTGCGCAAGAAATATTTGGAGTACTGCATTCCTCCAGCCTTCAGAAAAAGTGTCGTGCCTATGTGATATTCCTGCCAGTGCAATTTGAAATAACCTTTACACTCATGAGTGAACCAGGCCAGGGTTAGCTCTTCGGTCTCACACCACTTTTTCCCTTTGAGGTCCTTGGAAGTTGCTTTTGATTTATAATGACATACACATGAAGATTGAAGGTATAAATGAGAATCTCATAGATTCAAGTATTTCTTCCATGAGTCAAACTTAAAGAATACAGCCTTACAAAATGTACAAGGCCAATGGGAGGTATACACAAGTGTTAACTTGCATATATGAACTTTTCATGGTGTTGAATCATGGCATAACATCTGGACATACTTTTTCTCTGCATCTGGCTGCTAAACTACTCTAAATACAGGCTTTATTGTGTAGCAGAACAAAACCTACTACCATTTTATGTTGAAGAATAATATATAAATTTTAAAGTAACTCATATAAAATGACTGGTTTGCAAATACCTTAAAATTCACTGGTGTCAGCTCTAGTGCCTGCTTGCCTCCAATACACTTCCAGCATATAGTCTATGTTACAAATCATAAAAGAGGGGACTATGCAAAAATCATATAGAGACATAGTTCACCCCTAGACTTAAGCACCTGAAACTGTTTATTGGCACATTTAAGTTTATTGCTAATGAATTTTAATAGCTATTTAGTACTCATAGGAATCAGAGAAAAATTTTATCAACATCACTGGATTCTGAAGCTGAATAACTGAAAGAAGATATTTGCATAGCTTTTATTTATTTGCAGCTTTACAGTGCTGTCTTACCAGTAACTGTCAGTGACATAAGAAGAGCATATTACTCATTTAAGGTATGTCTGAGATGAAGAAAAAACCCAGACTCCAAAATAAACAGTTGCATTTAGGCAGATGCATTTTTGAATTGTTCATCTCTGCCCTCAGATTCATTTCAGAAGTATTTCCTCCTAGTGCTGCAAATGCTTTTGCAATTAAATTTCTTTTATTGTGTGATGAAGAAATCACCCTAAGTGAATTCAGTTGAACAACACCAGCACTGTGCAAGGATGCTTTGAAGCCCAGCTAGGCAGGCTTATAGGGAGGGAAGCTTGACAAGGCTCTTCCCTCTTGGGAATTCTGCTTGATCTCTCGAGGGCTAGAAGCAATTCAGTCCATTCCTGCCCACATACTTGCTGAAACAGACTTTATAGGGAGCTTATGCTACTGTAATTCTCTCATTTACTTTCTGCTGGGCCCCTCTAATTGTGAGTTTTGCCAAAAGAATCAGGGCTTAAGAAGGAAAGTTTTGTTAGAAAAGAAACTTGTAGAAGTTGTTCCATAAACTCTGCTAGTAACATTTATTTTAAAATGCCCTTCTTATTAAAATTATCTGAGAAATATGGGGAAAAATCTACAGTGTCTAAGGCACAACACCTTTTCTTAGAGATGCAAAAGGCGTGGCTGTAGTAGGCCTGAATGAAAGCAAATGTGGGCATTTGAATGCACATCATGTCATTTTTAGTTCTTTGTTCAACTGCTACTAATAATGGTGTTCCACTAAAGGCAGTATAGGAAGACAAATTAATGTATCAAGGTTTCTACAGAAAAAAAAGGATATAGAAAAATGAATTTCTGTTAATACAGTTTATGAAGAGATAGATTTTGCAGGTGTTCCGTATTATATATTTGGATTTCCAAATCTGCACATAATGTTTTTTCTTTCCATAGTGAGTATTTTAGATTAATCTTTATCCAAATATCTTTAAAAAAATATTTTGAGTCCTTTGCAATAAAATGAATTTTGCAATAATATGAATTTTAAAACAGAAAACATTCATGTTTCTATAAGATTTGGCACTTCCTTATTACTCCAGGAATGTTTCCTGTGCTAGTAAACTGAGAAAAGGATGAAACACAGTTTTAAAGGAAAACCCTTTTATAAAGGTTGATTAATTTAATTTTATTTAGAGCTTATTAAGCAGAAGTGTTTTCTCCTGTATTGAAATGAAATTTTTAATTTGTCCTTTTTCTACTAACACTGAAAAAGTAATATTGGTTTTGGCACTCCTCTTCCTCTGTCTGTAGCTTACAGAGTAGAGTGTAAGCCAAATTCAGTCATGGTATGTGTATGATATAAGCTACTCCATGAAATCTAGCCAGAATGTAACATGACGTGCTGTACATGCAGAAGGTACAGAAGAACAGACTGGTAAAAACATCAAGAAAAGCTTTGTCTTGGACTGTTGAATTGTATAGAGATTCCCCCTAGCCTTTGAGATGGTAAATAATCTCGATCAATTTAGCTGCAAATTGTCTGGTCTTGTTTAGAATAGTTTGGTCCACTGGAAGCAAGGGCTCAAAACCATAAGAGTGATGTTGTGTTCAGCCAGAAGGAAGGATGAAGAAAATATCTCCCTCCTGTTGGAGGCTGGACCATCTGGAAATGACATGATGGACTGCATGTTTGTCATGTGATTAAAGGAATTTGATGATAACCATGGGCAAACAGTTTGAGGGATTCACTTCTATGGCAGAACTTCACACTTCACAATGATGTTAATAGGATGAAATACAGATATTCTAATGTGAGATACATAGTAACAGCACACTACTGTTTTCAAATATGAACTACAATCTGTATAGCAGATACCTGGTTTCTGTAAGATTAATATTTCCTAATCCCCATTTCTTTTCATCCACATGTAAGATACATTTGATATCTAGAGATTTTTGATAGCTGGAATGATAAAAATAGGCACAGAAAGGAAACTGGAAAGATTTTGTTTTAAACAGTGTACCAGCAAAGACTACCTGTTTCCTCCGAATTCCCTTCCAGACCAGTTTAGTTCCTGGAACTGTGCATTAACCCTAAAAACCATATTCAGACTTCCCTTCTGAGTAAGTAACTTTTCCATTTTATTAAGGAGTTATCTAATAAAGATACTTCCAACTCCTCCGTAGCGTAAAGAACTAAGGATTTTAAGTGATGACCAACTTAAGTCACTGCTAAATGAAAGCATTCAGTTGAGGTATATACTATGATGTTACATGTTTTTTGAGTTATTTTGATATAGATCAGAATTTGCAGAATTTTGGAAAGCTGGTGGAGAATTTACGAATTCTAATTTGGTTATTTGCTGAAATAGCTTACTATACATTCTCACCAAATCTGATTAATACAATTGCATATTCAATATTTAATATAGAATGTATATATATAGAGAAAAAAAAACATTTTTCTAGAAAATTATTTTAGTCATATTATCACTACTATTGGAAAACCTTTGTTCAGTTCTTGTATCACAGTGCACTCATATTGGTTCCTAGTTAAATTATCATTATAGCACAGATTTACCAGGAATTATGCTGGGGTATTCTGTGCAAGTTCCCAAGGAATTGACAAAATTGACAAAACTGGCAAATAAGTGTGCTTATTGTTTTTTTTCCTTTGCAGAAGCACAGTAACATAGTCAGGTGACAATGAATATCTCACTGACAATGAATCTTATTTAAGTTTGTAACCGAGCTTTTAACTTCCATCCTGTGTTTTCATCAATTAGGATACTTTTAGTAAAATCTGTAGTACAGTCTGCTCTAAGTAATATAAGTTCATACTCCTTCATCCAAGATACACTCCATGAATCATTGACTGCTTGAGTTAAATGCACCATGTCCATTTTATATCAGACATTTCTCAACACCATATTAACTGTCAGAATAGTTTGGAAAGCCAGATACCGGTAATGGTGGGTCTGGCAACTAACAGCAATTGCATAATCAGATTTTATTTTCCATTGTCCAGTGATCTAATAGAAAAAGCATTAGATACCGTAGACAGTTCTTTTTATTTTTCCTAGAACTCTTCTCAAAATTTTATCTATTAGAAACTATCCTAGAGCAAGGGCAAAATATATCCAGGTACTAGTTTCAATACAGTTAGGAAAAAACATATGCTCATAAACTCTTTCCAAACTTTTGTCGGACTCCTAATTGCTTACAAGTTACATGTGATGAAGGAGCACCGCAGACTGGGGAAAAATAGTTTTGCTATGGAATAAGAGAACTTCTCTGGCAGCTTTGTTGTTAGCCTGTTTTTTGAGTCAAGAGACATGGGTTGTTCCCAAGGATTGTTCCTAGCATTCATAAACATAACAAATACAAAAATTTTAGATGAGAGTATTCAAGGACAGGGAAATATAACTGACATTCTCAGAAAATCAACACTTATATGAAACTACAGGGAGAGAAAAGAGTGATAGCAGGAGAGACAGTATAAGTAGACATTATTGTAACAGCAATTTAAGGTGAAAGAATGTAAACAGAAAATAAAATTCAAAAATGGAAAGAAAAATACCAGTGTTATATCACCTGTTCATACATTACATGAAGATATGAATGGTGTGGCTTTTTCTGACAGGGATTTAGACAGTTTACTTCTCCCTTCTTTTCCAACTTCCTTGCCTCTAGACCTACTAGTCCTGTCACAGAATCACAGGATGACTGAGGTTGGCAGGGACCTCTGGGTCCATCTAATCCACTAAGAGCAGGATGCCCCTGAACACATCCTGATGGCTTTTGAAGATCTCCAAATGGAGAGATTCCACACCCTCTGGGCCAGCTGTGCCAGAGCTCAACCATCCTCACAAATATTTTCCGATGCTCAGAGGCAACTTGCTTTGTTTGTGTTTGCGCCCACTGCCTCTTGTTCTGTCATGGACAACACTAAAAAAGAGACTGGTTCTGTACTCATTGAACCCTCCCTTCAAGCATTTATAGACATTGATCAGATCTCCCCTGAGACTTCTCCAGGCTGAACAGTCCCAGATTTCCCAGTCTTTCTTCATAGGAAAGATATCCCAGTCCCTTCATCAGCTCCCATGACCCTTCATTGGACACTATCCCGCCTGTCCATGTCTCTCTTGTACTGGGGAGCTCAGAAAAGGCCACAGTGCTCCCTGTAAGGCCTCACTAGTGCTGGGCAGAGGGAAAAGATCACCTCCTTTGACCAGCTAATTAACTAATTAAGGTTATTACTACCTTTGACCTGATACTTTGTCTCATGCATCTCAGAATAGTATTAGCCACTTCCTCTTTGTTGGTCTTTTACACTTTTCCTCCTCCTTCTTGTCTTTTCCATACTTCTCTTTTCCCAAATTGTAGGGTCTCCACACATTCTTCTTCAAAACCTCCATTCTAGAGCCTTGTTTTCACCCTTCAAGTCCAGTCTGCTTATTCCATAATCCTATTTTATTCCTTAAAATCTGAGTCTTTAGAAGTGTAATTCCATTCAGCTATAGTTATATTTCCCTCAATCCCACCTTGTTATCTGCAACTAGTTTATGTACGTAAAAGAGGAATGCACTTCATAACTGAAAACCTCCTCCTCTTTTCTGAATGCAGACAGTGAGTCCAAAACTGATTCAACACTAAGATGAATCAGTCAAAAGGTAAACTTGAAATCATCAGTCCAGGAAAGCAGACAAAAGATGTTGTCCTCTGAATCAAGCTCCTGTTGTCACTTAGGTTGTAGCTAACTTTGGTCCAGAGTGACACTTCAGGTAAGTGTAGAGATGGAACACAACAAAAACTACCAAAAATAAGCTTTATTTATTACTGAAGAAATAAAGAAATAAATAAAACTTCAAAAGCCAAACCGAACCAAAAAAGCAAAGATATGGTTGAAACAAAAAGAATATGTTGTAAACTCCATGTTGCATGTTGAAAAAAAAAATGACTGGTTGTATTCTAGAGAAATAAGCACTTAACTGCAGTATCTTGGATCATCCCGATTAACTAAATTAAATAATTCTGTTTAACTAAGATAATTTTTTTGAACTATTAAATTTATATTAATTGTTTAGTATTACAAATTCAACAGAAGTGTTGGCCTTTATTTAGTGTCCTGAAATATTTATATATATATTTTGAATTCTACTGTCACTTAGCTTAGTCTCCCTGCTAGTTAGCTTAACTATCCCAGGGTTCACTTTCTGACCTTGAGGCCAACTGACACAGTTTGACCATTGCTTTCCAAATTATGTTTAAATTACTTTTGGGGAACGTTCTGTGGCCCATTCTAATCCCTGATCTGTGTTGGGGATTAGTATTAGATATTCTAGGCTTAAAAAAAATAAAAAAATTGAAGATATTATTTCAAGATTGCAGAGACAGCTGAGTTCCACATGACTTTCAGAAATAAGAGGAAGAATTGCATTTCTGAATTAAATAGAAGCTGCGCTTGTCTGTGCACTTTAATCATTTTTGTATTGAGAAACAAAATTTATCATGGAAATAATGGGCAGAACCATCTATTCTAGCTGGGTTTAATTTTTGTGATTCAACACATTTGTTTGTGTTTTTTGTTGTTGTTTGATTGATATTTTACAGTGCCTTGGATTCATTTATAGTTGTAGATCTGTTCTAAACCATTATGCTAAAGGTGAAATTTGAAACTAAACTGGACTAAAATCTTCATACTGTGATTTCATGTTGCAAGATCTCCATAATACACAGTACTTTACTTGCTTCCAAAACGTCCTGCTTGCTAAGATAAGGCTCATTGCAAAAACAAATAAGCCTGTAGAAACCTGTTCCCATAGCACTTTTTTTGACCCAGGCTGTGCTGAAGAAGGTTTGCTTTAATTTGTCAAATTGGATTTTGAGGTCACAGATGGTTTTTGAACAGCTTGTTATGAGTTTCCACATACCCTATTCCCCTTTGCTCCTGCCCTTTTTCCAGGACTAAGTCAGGCACGCTTGGTTTAGCAAACCTCCTCTTGCTCCTCAGACTTGGCAACAATTCCATCCTCCTCTTGGTGGGATTCCCAGTTTCTGAGAGTTTGATCCCACCCTTACATGAATTGGCCTCTGCTTTTAAACTGAGTGAATCAGCACTGCCTTTTACTTGTGCAAATGGTAAGTGCTGATCAAATTCTAGTATCAGAAACTTAGTCTGAAATAGTTCATTGAATTTAAAAATGGATTATCTGGATTTATATATGGCTTCATTTTGAATTGGTAGAAACCTTAAGTGAATATTTCAGCTTCGTTAACTATGTGGCAAACCTCCATAAATTATCAGATTAAGTGTACATGTTGGATTTGCAGACGATAAATGAATCTTCCTTCCTTTGTAACATACTACAAAAGATTCACTGAAAGATAATGGACAACTCTGGGCTAACGCATTCAAAAAAGTACCTAGAGATCAGATATTAGTAGAATGAGATCTTAGATTATTTTACAAACACAGAGCAAATGGAGAAAAAGAATGTGTGATTCTTTAACAGATCAAAATTAATACTGAGATGTGATAATTTTTGTAAACATGATCAGTGTAAATACCAAGAGGTAAGGAGAAAGGGAAGAGAGTGAACTTATTGATGTACATTAGTCAGTAGTCATTTCAGCCGCATTTTCAGAAAGTTATTTTCTAATCCAGAGGAATGAGGTTCTGGAATAATGTCCAGTATGTCAGAGCACAGAAATTAGCTAAACACAACATAGAGTGTAACATATTGCTAAACAAGATTTATGATTCACTTGCATGCTATAACTACAGAATAGTGGATATGATTACTTACAAGGTCTCTTACAGTCTTGTGTTTCGTATGCTTACATATACACAAAGATCCCAAAGATTCCATGATTCTATGATTCTATGACGCTATGTTTCTATGAATATGGCATTTTCTTTGTCTTCATTCCTCAGACTCAGTAACTACTAATCTCTTTATTTTATGGATTTTAGAGAATGTAACTAATAATCAGCATTTTAGAAATATGGAAATACTTTGATAAGAGTAACCTGAACTTAAAACTGTGAAAAATGAAAAATTATATTAAAATATTCTTAGATCATTTCCAGCCCCATTTCCAGTTCAATTTCTTTTCAGTTTTTAACATTAAACAAATTGCCTTTTATTCTTTTATCATCAGAGACACAAATGGGAGACACTCAGATGTTGGCTCCCAAATTGAAATGCTTAAGTATTGTGAGAAAAAGAGACTTTAGGTTATAACAGAAAACCTCTTCTACACAAGCACAGAATGGTAATGGCAGGAGAAGAAGCCTAAATAATACCCTGCTGTACTGTTTTCAGGCCATCACAGGAGCCATCAGAAGAGGCTTGGGAGGGAGACTCAAGAATTCAGAAGTTCCAATGACTGCCTTTTTAATTGGGAGATTCAGTACAGGAGAAGACTGTTCTGTATTGTTCAGGATTTATTTTGGGGTATTTAGAGGAGGAACCAAGCGTAGGGAAAGAGATGGGTTTAGGTAATTTGTGGAGAAACACAAGTGGGGATGAAAAAAAGAGGTATGGGGGAAATATATGTAAAGGTTCTGAAAGTGTATGAACTCAGCATAAAGTAACTATTAATGTCAAACATAATGAGAAACTTTAAATCCTTTATCTCCTTTATACTTTGGTCTTCATGGATACAGTCCAAATTTAACAAGTAATTTTAAAGAGACTGCACATGTGTGCACTGCTTATGGATTTCCTCATTTTCCACTAAAAATGTATAAATAATTTTGAATTTCAGTGAAATCACTTCTTATGTACATGCAGATACATTTATGTGTTCTTTCAGAATGCAGTAAGTCGCTTCAAAATAATAAAGCAGTAGAATCTACAAGTATGGAGAAAAGCCAGATTATTCTGAAATAAACTATGATTCAGACACAAGTTAGCTTTTGGGAAAATATGAGTGTAATATATGACAAGAAGTGAAGATGGGTCAAAAAAGAATGCTCACAGATGTGAGATATGTCAACACTGAAGATGAAAAGCTTGAAAAATATTCATCCAGTAAAAGTTATTAGTGAAAACAAAAAGCAGAGGAATTAGGTCCAAGACATTTTAATAAGAAGCAAATTGCTGCTTCTTATTGATGGTCTCTTGTTCTATATGTTATCTTTTTTGTCCTCCAAAGTACAGTGAAGAACAAGACCAGATTCTGGAAATAATTATCTTGAAACTAAGTTCTTGTCTACTGGCAAAAATGTCCACAACATGAAGCACAAAGTTGAAATCTATTCAATTTTCTTTAAACACTCCAGCTGAAAAGATTAAAAAAAAAAAAAAAAAAAAAAAGGCTCAGAATTATGTGTTACAAAATTCATGCTTAAGTTTCCTGGTTTATCAACTTCTTAAATTTCCCTCATATCTATTTTGATCTTACTTCCACTGGAAGAGACTAAGAGTTGCAGTTAATGCATATCATCAAAATTCTTTGGAATGGCATACGTATGTTGCAAACCTGATATAATGTCTGGTTTATGAGGAAACAACAACAACAACAAAACATTTTAAAAAGTTATTTTTCCTTACGTGATTCAATATTTGTGAAAGTTAGCTAGAAAATTTAATAACATCCTGTTTCTTCCATTTTAAAATTATTTGATTGCTGAGAAAAGCAAAACATCATCATTTGAAAGGCATGTGTCTTTCTGAGGAAAATCATGTCCATTTCTGTACTGTCAGGCAGCATTTGGTGAAATTTTATTTCAGAAGTTTTATAATGCTGAATGATTGATTAAAAAATGAAAAAAAAAGGAAAAAAGAGAAATAAAACACTGCTTCTACTGAAATGTCCTTTTTTAAGGAGTTCAGAGTCACTGAAATGACCTTAATCACTTTTGCACATCGTGACGATTTTCGCAAAAAATAGTTGCCATTCATCTTCTTGAACTTCCTGATAATTTCAGTAGAATTGGATAAAATAAAAATGATGCCAAAACTCCCCAAAATTTGATATGAGACCATTCTTGTTTTCAGATTTCATCTACTTACATCATCTGTCTTTAAACAAAACATTCAATATAAATTAACCCTTTATTAAAGGTCAGTTAAGTCTTTCAGGAAGCAAATCCTTTCTGGTACTTTTTTTCTTTCTGATTCCAGCAAAGTTTGTTTTGTTTAACTCTCTCCTTTCCCTAACTTCCCAGTAGACATGGTAATTCCATAACAGCCCTATGCTTACCTCATGTATAGTACTGTAAGCCAGGTATTCTATGGTTGCAGTATCCTTGGAGATATTTAAGGAAAACTGTGGTGCTGCTGTTAGTCTCCTTTGATACAAATGTAAATATTACATGTTCAGTGATAGAGATTAAAACAACATTAGGACACACAACCTTGAAACTATGAGGGTTTTTCAATGAAAGTTATTTTGAATTATTGCAATATATAAAAATATATATTTGGCTATGGAGACTTCTAGAGATCATATGCATAACCTTCAGATTCTCTTTAAATAAAACTTTAAAATTATAGGCTTAAGAGTGCAGTAATATCAGAACTCCTTTGCAATTCTTGCAGTCATATAGCTGTGTCTTTAATGATAACAAATACCATGAAAGTCGTTATTAAGTTGTCAGTGTTCATAACATTCTGGCTGCCTCTCTAATAAGACGAACTCTAATTACATTAAGATATGTTAGAGTATATGTAAAACTCTGCATTTTATGGTGAAACAAAAAAGGGTCTGCAGCTGTAGAGTTGCAGCAGACTGTCAGAGCTGTTGGTAGCAGTCCAAGTGTGGGCAGTGTGTGGTAAAATTACAAATTAGAGAGGAGGCACTGCAGCATGCTGCTGAGTGATAGGGTGCTGGTATGAATAAATGATTGTAGGGATGGAGAAATTTATGAAGGGTCAAAGGGAGAGAGTGAACAATTTCCAAGACATTATTTAACTGAGAAAAAAATTACATAAAGTAATGTCTGAATGTTGATATTCAAGCTAAACTAAAGGGCAGCGCTTTAGTGAGTAGCCATCTCATCCCAAACTCAAATACCTTACTGCACTGTCACAGACAACTCCAGGGCAACAAAGTGT
>PPHD01017754.1:0-14901 GCA_002909625.1 Bambusicola thoracicus
AATATAGTTATTTTATTATTTTTATTGTATCTTATCAGTCTGGGTGTTTCAGGCCTTTTTCTCTGTCTGGACTCAAAGGTTCAAGCAGAATCAAGGCAACTGGGGCAAGAGCTCTGCCTGAAGGATCACTGCTTCTCACTTGTGACCTGCAGCTGCTCTGTCCTTCCCTCATACTGCTGTCTATAGGGCCTTTCTGGGATGTATGTAAGGAGCTGGAAGGAACATGAGCATTTTTTTTCTTTCTTTCCCTCTTTTCCGTTTCAGCTGTGTTAGTGCTAAAGCTGCCAAAGGAGTCCATCAAATAGTGGTAAAGGCAATGAGTGGAAAACGCAAGCATCTTCTAAACTACTACTACCAAGCATTGATTGTTATCCTGAGACTCAGGAAATAGCTGCAATCTGCTTCCATGTTTGATAAATCTGTCATACTGACACTTGACAATCTAGGAAAAAATACTAAACCTTCAAGTTTCAGGTGCCCATTAAGGTAAAGTTCTGATCCTGAATGAAGTGCTGCTTCTCTTTACAGGTGTTAAATATTCATGACTTCAGTCTCAGCTGATGGCAAATGCAGAAAGTTACTGAAGGTTGAAAGCAGATGATATTGCAAGTACAATGGCAAAAAGAGAGGCACAGAAGTGAGTCAATAATTTAAAAAAAAGAAGAGCAATGACTCAAAATTTGCTATTCTTGTCAGTGATGCATAAAACAACATCCTTGAGATTAAGAGTTGCTTTTATATCCTTTTAGAACGTCAGACCCCTTAGCAGTATATATTTTGCCATTCCACAGAAGAATGATGCAGTGCTGGAAACGTTGAAGAGAGCAGAAGTTTTTCCGTATTTTGATTCTATTAAACATTAAATATATTTTAAAGGAAACAAAAATAAGTTTGGGCCATAGTTATTTTTGTAAAGTAAGTAATCTGAAAATTAAATCATACCTTAATCCAAGCTGTCTCAAGTCCGAGAAGATAAATAGCTTTTGTAACAGCACTCGTGTCTTAGCCTATATAAATGAATTTCAGCTACTTGTGTTCATGATCCCATTGCACTATTAATGTTAAATTAAAAAAAAAAATTTAGGAGACTACATAGCATACACTGCATTTATGATGACTTCTTATCATCTAATTCTTGAAAAAGAAAATTAAAGTAATTTTTAATACAATGCTAAAAACATGAATGCATTTTTTTTCCTATAAATGTGACCTCAGAATAATGACTAGCCATACAATTTATGTGTCTGAATTTATCACAGATTAATGATATGGCTGTGAATAGATTAGATTTACTCAAAGGAAACATCTTTTCTGTTTTGCTTCCCAATTTAATTCTCTTAAAGTCTATTATAGCAAACATTAAATGATAACTGAAATGTCTTATGTGGATTTACAGAGAAAAATAGAACATCAAGATCAGAGAATCAGGCAGTGGTTGGGTTGAGAGTATTTTCAGCCACTAGATCAAACTGCTCAGGGCCCCATACAGACTGGTCTTCAAGACTTCCAGGAATGGGGAAATCCCAACTTCCCTGGGTAACCTATTTTAGTGCCTCACCACTTTCTGAGTGAAAAGCTTTGCCATGAAAGCTAATCAAAATCTTCCTTATTTTATTTCCCGTAGTTCTGTCACTGTCTGCGCATGTAAAAACTTAGTCTCCCTTCCGCTTATAAGCTCCCTCCAAGTATTGGAAGGCCCCAGTGAGGTCATAAAGGAGCCTGGTTCTTCTCCTGGCTGAACTCCACCTCCCTCAGCCTTTGTTCCTATAAGAGGTGCTCCGGACCTCTGGTCACCTTTGTGTTGGACCTCTACCAACAGGTGCACATCTTTCTTGTGCTCGGGGCCCAGATCTGGACAGAGTACTTCAGATGGGGCCACACAAGGGCAGAGCAGAGGGGTACGATCTCCCTCTCCAAGCTGCCTCTCCTCTGTTCATGCAGCCCAGGATACTGTTGGTCTTCAGGGCCACAAGAGCACACTTATGGCTCATGTCCAGCTTTCTGCCCAGCAGAACGTCCAAGTCTTTCCAGGCAGGGCTGCTCTCAGTGAGTTCTCCTCCCAGTCCGTACACATATCTGGGATTTCCCTGGCCCAAGTGCAACACCTTGTACTTGGTCTTGTTGAACCTCATTAAATTAACATGGACCCACTTTTCAAGCCTATTCAGGTCACTTAGGGTGGCATCCCTTCATTCTGTTATATCAGCTGAACCACTCCACTCTTCCATCTGCAGACTTGCTGAGGGTAAGCTGTGGATAAGATATAATTATTTGGAGCTCCTCACTGGCATCTATAGCTAATATAGGGGTGTCTTTTGCTAAGTCTCAACGGCAGATATGATGTTAAATTTGGTTCAGAATATTGATCTCTTGGAACTTCCAGAAGCTGGTTACAGGACAGACAGCTTTTGATGCTGCCAGTCAAAGATCTTCTTCTTTTTTTCCATTTTTTTTTTTCCCCACAGACATCAAGCAGTGATGGTGCTTTCACTTTATTGTGTTCTTTCATATATTTTGATTGCGGTAAGAAACTGGAAAAATGATGGATTATCGTGCAAGGTATTAGATATGAAGGATACAACCTCTCCTTTCCCAGGTTGCTGCATCTATGAAGGTCTCAGATATCCTTAACTGCTTAAATTGATTTGTTTGGGTTTTGAGAGTTTTGCTCTGCTTTTGCTTATTTATTTATTTTTTGTTTGTTAGAAATAAAGTAAGACTTCAGGAAAAGAGTGTACAGTTGCCTGCCTGCATTTGGGATTTTTAATTTTTCTTCTCTGGTTTTTGATTTTGCATGTTGGCCTTTAAAATAATTCATACGGAATGCTTAGACCATTGTTTTCTGTATTTATAGAGTGTACATATATATAAAGTCACAGCTGCTTATTTTGATACAAAGTTATTTAATAAGCTTCTTATAAAACAAATTGGTTTTGTACACAAAATTGTTCTGTTCCAGACAATCCAAGAAGGAATTAATATAATATCTCTGAGCCTTCAAAATTAAACTTAACATTATGATCAGTTAGGTGGTATGGTTTCTTGGTTTTCAGAAAACATCAGAAAACTCACTGAATTTGATAAAGATATAATTTTTACTTTAAGTGATTATTATGCTAATAAATTTATAACCCAAAGAAAATAAAATCAATGTAATCAAAATAAAACAGAATGATAAAAAAAAACCCTATAGTTTCTTCTAATATCCTGCAGCAACAATTTTATAAAGCTGAAAGTACCATGTAAATAGAGCGTCAACAGAACACTAGTTTTACAGCTGCGTATTACTTTTCTACTGACTAAATGAAAAGCCATAAAAGCATCTGAACTGTGATAAAACAACGTGCTTATCCCAGGTGCGTGTCTACAGTAGTGACCACAAGGAGGTGTCATCCAGAGCTCTAGTACTTCTCTTGTATTTTTTGGCCCTAAATTACATGGATCCTGTGCAAATAATTGGTGCTTTTTCTCACATTGAACATGATTGGATGTTGAACTATCTTGATGCTGATAGTTATTGTGTTGGCTGATCACCACTATGACCTAAGGAATCTCTTTTTGTTTCAGTAATTAAATAAAAACCCAAATAGTTGTGTTCTGGTTTCTACTTCAGCATTCCGTCTTTTTCCTATTTCATGACAAGGCAAAAGTTTTTAGTGCACAAAGCAAACTGCACAGTAGGCTCATGACTCACACAGCTGTTTTTCTGAAGAGTTCAGCTGAAGTTTACATAAGTGAAAATAAATAAAACACAGGAAGTAGTGTTTCCTCTGACAAAATATTTTCCACTATATTTATGGATTAAGTGAATTAAACATTGTTTTAGTGATTTAAGAGGGAACCGTTTAAATTTAAACATAAAACATTTCAGCGTTTCCTTTCTGATCATTGACTTTTGTTTTTATCAGCATGTGTTCTTAATTTTATCATGTTTCTTTTTGTTACATTACCTTTAAAGTAAGTTTTTGGAAGTAATGCTTCTTGAATGTAGCCAACTGAATATTATCCTGTGAGATCCTCAAAACTTTGGAATAATAGACAAATGAAGACTTCCACCATTTTATAAATGTTTTTTGCCTTTTTAGATTGGTGGAAAAATCCAAATTCTGGTACTTAAAGACTGTCTACAATGAGCACAGTGACAGGACCAGATATAAGGGTGATGAACTAGAAGAGGGTAGTATTAGATTACTTATTAGGATGAAACTCTTTTCTGATAAGGATGGTGAGGCAGTAAAGCAGCCTGCCCATAGAAGCTATGGATGCTCCATTCCTAGAGGCGTTCAAGGCCAGGTTGGATGGGGCTTTGAGCAACTCGATTCAGTGGAAGGTGTCCCTGCCCATGGCATGGACTGATGGAATTAGATAACTTTTAGGGGTCCTTCCAATATACACTGTTCTGCACTGTTCTGTGATTCTCTGACAGTAAATAGAAATACCAAAGGAAGCTCCATAGTTCATGTAGAAAAATCTGTTTTTTTTTTTTTTGTTTGTTTTTTAAGGTTAGAAATTATATTCTCCATTTGTAGTTCTGCAGGAATGAATAAATTCAAATATTAAATAAGTGTGGCTGATTGAGACATTTCATTTGCAGAGCAGATGGGGTGCATCTGAAACATCCAGTGATAATCTAGCTTGCTGTTGACTGTGTTAAATACCTGTGCCCATGACATTGCAGTGATGTGAGTGTAGACGTGATCTGTGCAATCATTTGGATATAAATCCTTCTATTAAAATAACAAATAAAATAAAAAATAAAAATGAAAACAAACCTCCCTTCCATGGTAAGAAAGTCTTATGAGATTATATTCTGTTGCTACCAACAGGAAAACAAAAAAAACTCATCTGCTGCCATCTTCACATTCTTTTGAAGACAACAGCAAAACTGCTGAAAGTGTTTTCCATTGGACATGCTTTTCATTGATATTCTCATTTGCAATTCACATTCCAGCACAAAAGCTCAGAAAAGGGAACAAAAAGTGAAAATATGACAAGACTTGTTTTATAAATTGTGTTTATATAAAAGTGAGATTCCATACCTGACAGTGGTATATTAGTAAAAGTGAGAAGTTAAAAAGAAAAGCACTTCATTTTCATCTTCATGTAATATGCAAGATGTTCTTCACAAGGTTGTTCTCTTTATATCTTCTCAGCTCCAAGGAATGGCCTTTCCTAGTCATGGCTTTTCCTGGATTAGTTCAAAGCCATTATTTTTTGACACGGAACAAGTAATCCATGAGAAACAATCTGGTTTATTCTAATTCTGATCCATGTGTCCATCTTAGCTTAAATGACTGTCTGTGCCAAAGTTTTTCTCTGTTTATTTTCATACTACAAAGTAAATCACTACAGAAAAATTTATTGCATAAGACTTGAGATATTACAAAGGAAATAATCTGATGTTTAGGATTCAGTTTACCTAAGCAAAAGCTAAAGATGTAATGAGAGTTTGCTCATGCACATGCTTCTAAAGGTGAAATTGGAGGGAGATAAAAAAAATCCCGAACTTTAAAGCTAAGAATGAAGTAATAAAACCAACAGACTACATTTAACTAAATGCTGTTTAAGTTACTGTTATTAGCAGCAATTTTTTTCAAGTTTCTAACATAACGGTTTGGATTGTTCTGCCACCTGACATTTAGGATACACACTTTCGTAAAAGTCTGAAAAGAAAGCAGAATGTGCTTCTGCAATTAGTGCTCAGAACCGACAGAGCCCAGTGAAACACTTAACCATTTGCTTACATAACCCTGTAGGATTATCACATGGACAGACTATTGCATTCACCTGAATCCTAGGTTGTGCCAGGGCTTAAAAGGAAATGCGATGTTCCGAAGGTACAAAATGTATGGTAAACCTGAGTTTAAGCAGTCCCCTTGGTACAATACTGCTAAAATAGCTGTCTTTAATTACTTTGTTTGATAATCAAGAATGAAAAGCATGGGTTTCTCTGTGCCTGGTTATTGATCACATGATGTTGTCAATATAAAGTTCTCATGAGAGATATTTGGTACATCATCAACACATACTCAAGCCCCTAGCAGCTACAGTAACAAGTGATCTGTTGAATAATCACATTAAGTAATCAGAAAATTGTAAAACTGAAGAGTGAAAGCCTCAGATAACATAGAAATTAAGAGTAATCTGTGCTGATTTCCTGAGCCAAGTGCCAGGGATGACCACCACCATGATGGGGGTGCATACTGAGCCCAGTGCACAAGCTGTGGGCACGACCCTCATGAGCAGGAGCACTGTAGCATACTCACCAGATGCTTGGTGCTGGGGCATATGTATATATGTTTTTTTGGAAGTGGGGGCAGGGTGGGGAGGTGTTAGAAGAAGGGAATTTTGTTTGAAAAGATAACTCCTTTGCAAAGGTTATTCTTACATGCTGAGTAACTCTGGAGCCTTACAGGAAAAGCTATGACAAAGGATCCATTTGTTTATTTGTACAATTTACAATTAAGTAACAGATGGCAGCAGAGGGGCAGTTGAACAGAATGGTGCCTGACATGGAAGCCTGTATGGAGAAAATATGTGTAACTGAATTCCATCATACAGGAAAAAATTACATCCCTTCGTGTCTCAGTGAAAGGAATGACAAGCAATATTCTGGATAACCATACATAGCTGTCATACCATGAAATGAAGAGCTCCTCAACTGGCTCATCCATGCAAATTGGCAGATTATGACCAGGGAACTGCGTACAGAACTGAATATCAGCTTCAGTGAATGAAAATGATGGTAGCAATATTAGAATATCACAAAGTTTGCACCACGTGGGTCCCACGAACGCACACACGGGAGCAGAACACCATAGACAAGTTTGTCAGGACCTATTGAACCAGTATGAGGCTGACAGTTTCCTGGATCACATCATTTGTCGGAACCGGCGGGAGAAATGCGATGACCACCATTGATGATCAGCAAATCTCTTTTATTGTTTTGGCTGCGTGTACATTTATAGCGCGGATAATAAGCTCATACATATTGCAAAAGTGGACCTCAGGATTGGCTCGCTATTCAGGGTCAGCTATGCCTATCTTTGTACTTTGTGGTTAGACACAATACACATTCTTCTGCTTATCTTGCACAATGTTTCTCGGCCAACTTCCCTGTTAGGCATCCTGTTGTTTCCCTCAGGCTAGCGCGCGACATGGAGCGTGGTCTGGTTGCTCAACCAGCTGCAGACAGTCGAGGTGGCCTTTTTCAGCTAGCCAGACATCAATAAAACTCTCCACAATCATTACTGGTGATGAGACATGATGTCACTTCAGTGAACTGGAATCAAAACAGTAGTCTATGGAGTACCCACTTCTGAATTCCCCATTGAGGAAAAAATTTCAAGATGCAGCCCTCGGGGGGTAAAGTGGTGTTCACTGACTTTTGGGACAGTAAGGGAGTGATCCCATTCCGTGTCCCCCTGAAATTGGGACAAATGAACAATTCAGACCACTGCATCATGATGATGACTAAGCCGAAGGCTTAAACTTTCAGACAAGCCAGAAAAGAAGATAACCTTTTGCAACATGGTAATGTCAGGGCCCACGTCAGTTTGAAGACTGTGGAGCCAATCTTGGCTGGAATGTCCTACCACAACCATCACAGAGTCTGGATTTGGTGCCTTCTGACTTCCATCTGTTTGGGCTGTGAAAGACAAATTGCATGAGCAACATTTTCTAGCAGTTGTACCATCAAAACAGCTGTGAAACATTGGGTCACCTCAGCTGGTGTATATTTTAATAACTGCAGCATGCAGGCTCTTGCTTATCACTGGCAAAAACCAAACAAACAAGCAAAAAAACACAGTTAATGGTGATCATGCTGAAAGGTAGTCTTTTGAAGCTCAGAATTTGATCTATCAAACAGTGTTATTGTGTTCTATGTATCTGTTATAGTTTCTATAGAAATAAATAGGAGGCGTTACTTTCAGGATGACCTACATATAACTCTCAATTAGAATTTCTGCTTCTCCCAGTTTACTCAAATTTGTGGTTACTCCATCGAAATTATTTTTTACACTTAATAGATCTTACTACTGGTAATTTTTTTTTCACCTTTTCATCTTAATTTCTTTTTTTTCAGATTTATCTTCTGACTCATAACTACAAAATTCTAGCTGACTAAAATAATGTCCTTAATCCATGAGTCTCTCTCTTCAATTACTTAACAACAACTCTGACTTAAGAAATGCTTTGTTATTTTAATTCTCCTCATACATATTCCTGTCCTTTGTTTTTGTCCCCATTTTAGTGATTTTCCTCAGAACAGAAAGAACAAGAATTCAAACCTACGTTTCTGAGATACTGATGTGAAAGCTTACATAGCTCTACTTCCTTAGCTGCTTCAAAGTACAAGTGGATTAACAAAATATGACCATATGTATGCCTGTTTGTCCAAATTCTATACCACGTAAGATGTAGAAAATTAATTCAACATCTCTTTTTTTGCAAAAGATTTTGCAGTCTTAGATGAAACATAATATGTTTGTAGAGAGCTGTTCTGTGAACTGCCTTCTGCACAAAAGACCAGTTACAATGCTTGTCTTTGATCAGCATGATCTGCCTCTCAGCTCATAGGAATAAAGGCACAATCATTTTGTCTGTCTCTTCATTAGTTGCCTCCTTTTATAATCTGGAATTGTCATCACTGCCCAGGCTCTAGCTTTACTTTAAATCTAATTCAAATATATAGAGATGAAAAAAAACTTTATTTCAAATGCATCTACATGTTTTTAAAGAAAGCTATAGAACAAAACCAAATCAAATATAGACTGATGATTCGTTCAACTCCTGCAGACTGAAACTAGACATTAGAGTGCATTTGTGGATCAAATGTATATGTTTGAATAGATAAGTAACTGAACACTTGCACAGTGTAGTCTTAGTCTTAGTCTGGCTATTCTTTTCTTATCTCAACTGCTGGCTTTTAAGAAATTGAGCAATCTAATAGTACTTAGTTTAAGATCCATCCAAGTCTGCTGTCCAACAGATAAAACAAACAGAGCGGACACCCAAATACCACTTTTATCCCAACTGTAATCCTAGTAAATTATCTTTTGAGTGCTAAAAAAAAACAACCCACAGAACAAACAACAAAACAAAATAGAACAAAGAAACCAAACAACAAAAGTCAAACCAAAAATCCCACAGGTTTTTGGCACATTCCAGCCCAAAGAACAGGATGCATATGGAAATATGCATTGCAGCTCAGCTGGAGTAAATGACTAGAATTGACATGGAAAAGTTTAATCTACAGGTGTCTCAGTGAAACATAAAAAAAAATAGAAAAAAATCCAATTTCTTTCCTTCAGTAGAACAAAAGTTATTGTGGTCATTTTTCTGCTGTACCACCAATCATCATCTTAAGTACAGAAGCAAGAGTACTACAGAAGTACCTCTGAGCAAGGTAGTACAATTTACTTACATAATTTCATCTTCATTTTGGTTAGAGGAAACCTTTCTGCATTAAAATGATAGAAATGGCATTTAAAACCCACCATGTACTTGCTCACTGCTGATAATAAAATAGGCACAATGGAATATGTAGCTTCTCCGACATTCACCAACTTACTTTCTCTTATTTAACTTTTTCACAAAGAGGAGAATAAGGGAATGATTTTTTAAAGATATCCACTGAGAGAGTTTCTCTTGTACAAGAAGTTGTGGGGAAAAGAATTGTATTTGGAGTGAATATTCCATCATTATCTGCCTTGGGAGGAGTTAGTATATTTTCCAGGAATGAATTTCAAAGGCAGATTCATCTAAGATATTTTTCCTTGCATAGTAGCTACAGAGTCAGTATTTAACTCAGACCACCGATTTAATATGTGGAACAGCAGTACAATATCCCTTAAGATTACTGGATTTAAATTCATATTTCCACCCATTGGATTCAAGGGAAGAATGGTTTACATTAAGGAATAACCAAAAAGATCTTGTTGGCTATATTGCTACCAGTTAAAAAGCTAAACATCCTTTCAAGAAACAAAAAGAGTTCACTCAAACAATAACAATATAATTGTATATATAATGTACATGTATTTCAGAGGTAATTTTGTATAAATGAGTTAGCAAAGTGTTCTTTGAACAATAACTATTCAATTAACTAGCAATGAAAACAGTATTTAAAACTCACATTAAGGAGTTGTTTGAGATTTACTATGATGTGAAAAAGGGATGAAATGGTTTGAAAAGTATGTGCATTTCCCAACAAATTCTTCAGGCTTTGTGCTGGGGCTGGCAGGACCATTTCTGTTATATGTGTTAGAAGCCAAGGTGTAGAACTGTTGACATTATTTTAACCATTACAAGTCTTTAGAAGGATATTCTCCTGACTTTTGGACTGCCTGCTCTAGTATTTCAAATCCCTTTTCCAAAGCAGGAAAATAACATCGGCATCCATGCATTATTATTTTCAAACATTCTACACTGTAGATATACTTCCAAAATAAGAAAACTTTATTTCAAAGAAAGACACACAGAGGAATGTAAATGTGGAAATGTATTATTTCTAGTAGTAAACTGCAAGACTCTGTATTGACCTTAATTTAAAGATATTCCACTATAAATAAAGTCTCTGTTAATTAGCATAATGCAGTGCGCATCCAATTAGGCTGACGATTTGTTCATCCGAATTTAAGAGCTATGTGATTCTAATACTTTTTTTGCTCACTACACAAGTTTTTAATTTAATTCAATTTGGGATCTGAAGCCAGAGTCTTTTTAAGACCTGGTCCTAATAAATATTTAATTAACATGTAGATCCACAGCAATGTAAAAGTTAATTTGAATAAACACCATGAGTATAACTGTATATCTACTTAACAGTTTCTAAGTCACTGAGTTTCAAGGTTTTCCAGGAGATTCAAAATTAGATAATCAGACAGAGTTATCTCTAGCTTTACCACTAAGGAACCATCAGTTTGGATGAAGGATCAAGACTGCTTTTTTGAAGATAGATTTATACTACTTCAGATAACTGTGAAATGACAGTTCATTAATTAATTCAGTATATGCTTGTTTGTATCTGCTCACTGGTCCAGCAAGTAAAGTTTTATTTTAACTGACTACTTTCAGGAGTAGATGATATTCTGTTTCATTATTTCTCTGATTGATCACAGCTAATGAATCACTGAAAATAATATTATCAGTATATCCACACTTGCCAAAAAGTATAGATGTCCTTATAGAAATAACCACAAGATACAGACAGAAATTTGGCTGAAATTTAAAGACAGTGAGTTAGGAGGTGAGTAAGAAGCTTAAAGGATGAGGTTAAGAAGTATCAGGTAGATGAAGCGAATAAAAGAAGTGAGTGTCACTGAGACTGAAGATAATAAATAAATATGCTTCCATCATGACCTAAACAATTATCTGGTCGATGGGTGTACAGAAATCCAAAAAGTATACAAGTAAACAGGACTTTTTTCCAAAGTTTCTCGAGTTTATTATAAGTTACTACTCATCATGCCTGTTAAGTATATCTATGTTCTGGGCTAAGTCCTACTAAGGGCTTGCTGCTAGTTGATTTTGTAGGCATGTTCCCTGCGCTCTTATGCTGATCTATATCAGGCTAGATGCACCTGGGCATTGATAACACAGGTGGACTTAACCTTCCTGACAGTGTTCATATTCCCTTGGGAAACCACACTTGATATCAGCAATGCCCTTTGTTGCACCAACAATAGGTGACCTCACACTTTGGGAATAGAGATTAAGAGAAAGGGGGCAGGGGTATACATTAAATGCATGCTTACATATTATGGATAATTGCTTTGTTGTTAGTTATGCCAACCACAGCACTAGGGGTCAAGAGCAGGGGGTACCGGTCACAGTACATAACTGCTATAAACTCTGGCTACTATGATGTGTTCTTCATCTGAGTGCTGAGTGAATAGCAGGCTTCACTGTGCTCTGGGACCCACAAGGACATATCACTTGGTAATATGCATGGGCACAAACACTCAGGACCACAAATAATTCGAACATCCAAGAAGTGTCTTTGATACTAACATGCAGTGGGAGTACACTCATAACAAAATTCAAGAGTGACTTATAAATACTATTCTATAACTAAAAGATCTGGAACACTGTTAGAGAAAAAACATCTGAGAAGTAGCACATACAATGCCATGACCAATGAATGACTTTACTCTGCTTTACTTATTATTCACTTACATTTGCTCAACCTTGAGCACCTGATATCCACTAATTGTGAATTTTCCTAGCTTTAGTACTTAACTTTACACCTTTCTTCATAATATCAACTCCTAGCATCCAAAGATTTCTAGACTGGAAATTTGACTTGATGTTTTTGAGGAAGAACTATTACTCAAGAAATGTTATCCCATTGGCTTTTGTGCTGTTGGAAACCATAATTATGACTACACAGAGAAAAAAAACAAACAAACAAAAAACCCAAACAGATTAAGTATAAAAATAAAATTACAGAAAAAAAATTATCTAAAGATTATTGACATTAAAAAGCAGCAGAAAGGAATGAGGGAAAGACCTTTCGGTCAATCTGAAGGCTCTGTACTCAGAAGCTTCATAAGAAAATAAAATAAGAGGAACTCCGTCAAAGGGATAGAGATGAAAATCATTAGAAAAAAAATGTATCAGAAAAAAGAAGATAGAAAAAGGCAGAAACAGAAATTTCTATTCTTCACCTCAGAACTTATTCTCAAAGAAAATAACACAGATACAAGCAAAATATTTGACAGTGAAAGTATTGGATTTTCCATAATTAAAAAAAAATCCTTTTTAATATATATTTTTTCGGGGGAGGGGGGTTGAAATAGATGGAGAAATTGGGAATGTGATAGTTCATGAGTATTAAAAAGAAAAATCTTCATCATGTAACAATAATAAATATTAAGAAGAAGAAGACAATAATAATAATATTAAAAGTAATAAGAAGACATCTAGCCCTGTCACTGAGTTGTAAGACAAGTGAATGTGCATGGTTACAAAGCTTGTCAATGAGTGTCTCAATAGACAGCTCCTGTGAAAGAATAGAGTGAGATAGTAATGTCTCATAACGCTGAATTAGTGGAAGATTCTCACCGTACCACCAGTTATGTCATATCAGAATGCATTACTACAATGCTAGCAGACAACTGTTTTTAAAAAGTCTGTATGTCATGCCAGAGCTGAAATCACCCAGCTGTATGCAATTCAGAACCTCTGAAATACACTGATTGCTCAACGTATCTGAAATAGATTGATTATTAGGCAGCTGACATACTATCCAAGTGATCTGGCTTACATTTTCTACCAGGTGCTGCTCTGTTTTGATGTAAAAGTTGGGTATTTTATTCAAACACCCTCTAAAATATTTAACTGGGCTGCTATGTTATGTGACATCATGATTGTCTCTCATTTCCTTGAAAACTATTTCATGCCAGCTTCTTACCCAGAGACAAAACTTAGTGTTCTTAACTTTGTTCTCCTTGAAGATGGTGGGGGTTTCTGGTCAATAAAGTGTTAATAATTACTCATAATATATTCATAATAACCATATGAATTATGTTCTTTAGGCAACAAAGTCACACTGTGGTGGGTATTCTTCTAAGAAAGCAAGTAAGCTTCAAGTCTTTTCATGCTGAGATGACAGTTGGGAAATGAGAGAATCAGACGTAGCATGATCTGAAAGAAGAAAAAGCAAGGAATTTTGTAGCTTTGCAGATGTAGCTTTACAGATCTTTCCAAGGAGTCCTTCAAAGTACTGATGAGTTACTAGGGAAAAAGAATGGAGATGACTCTGAATATGTAGCACATCAGGCAACAAGACTGTTGTAAAGAAATAGGTGACATAAAAGATGAGTATTGGCAAAAAGGAAAAAACAAAAAAGTTGGCCTTCTGGGCTGCAAGCACACACTGCTGGCTCATGTCCAGCTTCTCGTCCACCATGACCCCCAAGTCCTCTGCAGGGCTGCTCTCAAAGAGATCTTCCCCCAGTTTGTATAAGTACCTGGGATTGCCCTGACCCAAGTGCAGCACCCTGCACTTGGCCTTATTGAACCTCATTAGGTTTTCATGGGCCCTCTTCTCCAGCCTGTCCAGGTCCCTCTGGATGGCTTCCCCTCCTTCCAATGTATTGACTGCACCACTCAGCTTGCTGTCATCTGCAAGCTTGCTGAGGGTGCACTCGATGCCATAGTCTGTGTCATTGCTAAAGATGTTGAAGAGCACCGGTCCCAAGTGGGGCAGTGAGACACCACTCCCCACACCCTCACCTAGAGGCTCGTGGTCCTGGCAGACACGGGAAACCTGACCACCCATGAAGACTGAGGCACAGCATGCACTGAGTACCTCAGCTTTTTCTACGTCTGGGTAAGCTACCTCCCCATTACCTTTCATCAGAGGGGGAACACTCTTCTTGGCCCATCTCCTCCTGCCTATGTGCCTGTAGAACCACTTCTTATTATCTTTCACATCCCTTGCCAAGTTCAGCTCCATCTGCACCTTGGTTTTCCTAATCCTATCTCTACGCGCACAGACAACAGCCCTGTATTCCTCCCAGGACACACAGCCCTGCTTCACCTTCTATACATTTCCCTCTTTTCTCTCAGTTTCAGCTGCAGGTCCTTGCACAGCCACAACAGTCGCCTGCCTCCCCTTCTCGACATCTTCTGCTGGGGGATGGAGAGCCGCTGTGCTCTCAGAAGGGTGTCCTTAAAGAGCTGCCAGCTCTGTTCTGTACCCATGCCCTTAAGGACAGTATCCCAGGGGACCCCACTCAGGAGTTCCTTGAGCAGCTGGAAGTTTGCTCTCCTAAAGCACAGGGTCCTAGCTCTGCTTTTAGCCAGGCCTGCGTTCTTGAAGATCAGAAACTCCACCAAGGCATGGTCACTACAGCCTGGGCTGCCTCTAATCTTAACCTCTCTAATGCTCTC
>PPHD01017756.1:0-14900 GCA_002909625.1 Bambusicola thoracicus
CCCTCTCCCCTTCTGCAGGTGTTCAGGTGTCACTGCAAAGGTCCCAAGTGATGCTCCAGAGTTGGAGTCTATTTTAAGTCCTAATGAGGTATCCATGCCCAGTTCTCACAGGGATGTGCAGGGAGAGGGCATCGTGGCAATAAGTTGCAAGAAGCAGCAATAATTAGGTGCTGAAAGAAATTGGAGCGAGATAAGTTGGCTGGAAAGTGTAATGATCTGCTGGTTCCTGACTCCCTGTGTTCACTTCTGGCTTTTTCACAAATGGCTCCGCTGCCTGACCTGAAAGGAACCCAGCTGCAGCGTTGTCTTGGGTAGCAATGGGATTTGGTTCAGGTTTGTGTGATGTGGTTGAGAAGGCTCTAGAGAACTGGAGGTGCTGAAATCTTGACTTGTCCAACTCAATTGTTCTGAATTCCAGTTTTCCTTCGTCTCTGGTCCATGGCTCAGTAGTCCTGGTGCTGAACGCCCCGAGGAAGCACGCAGTGCCGCTCGCTCTTCGGGAAGCAAATGGGATTAGGGAAGGATCAGTCGCTCTGACAATCGAGACAGGGCTTTTTAGGTGCCTCACAGCACAATGCTGCATGAAGCAGGATTATGGTATGTCTCACCGAAGTCACTTGACACATTGAATGTGCATAAAGATGACTACATGTGTAAGGCTGTCAGATGGTGGTAGTGCATATAAAGGCAACTGTGTTGCCTCACCTACATCCATCCAGGTCCCAAGAACATCCCTTCTGCTGCTTTACCTGCAGTGTGGAGATGGTCAAAGCACATCCCTACCGGTATGTAGGGACAAGTGAGGCTGCAGGAGGAATGCACACACTGGTGGGAAGGCGAGTGGATAGATGGAGTGACCCAGATGGAACCCCTAGAATCATTTGAATTGGAAGGGACTTATACAGACCATCTTGTCCCATTCCCTGCATTGAACAGGGGCACCCGCAGCTCCATCAGGTGCTCAGAGCCCCTTCCAGCCTGACCTTGGGTGTCGGCAGGGATGGGGCATCCACCACCTCTCTGGGCAATCTGTCCCAGTGCCTTACCTTTCTTAATGTAACAACCTTCTTCTGTATATCCAATCTACACCTCTCCTCCTTCAGTCTGAAACCATTTTCCATCCCAACAGCTCCTACTGAAGAGTCTATCCCCTCCTTTCTTGCAGCCTCTTTAGATACTATAGGTAGACAAGAGCTGAGAGCCAGACAGGGCAACAAGCAGTGCCCATGGGCAGCTCAGGACTGGTGTTGACTTGGGTGTGGGTAAGCAGGAGGATGGGCGAGCGTTGAGTCAGAAGGGAGGACATCCTCATTTATCACCATAATCAGGAAGCCAGGCTGAGAAGGTTTTAATCACTGTGCACGGAGCTGGAATGCAGAGCAAGTTTATGGTTTACAGTGAGTGGACTGACACAGCTGATTGATGTCAAATATGTCATGATGTATATTGTAAAGCCAGGAGATTTAATGGTGTAACTCCATGGTAGTCTTGGAAGTGAGGCGCTGCAGAGCAGGGAGTGATGGATGGGCTCATTTACATGTAAAATTGCCGATGGCATTGACAGCACTGGTATGCAGAAGGAAGATAAGAGGGAGACAGTGAGATTCACTCTGACCCTGGTATTGAAATATTAAAATACAGCTGTAGGATCATCTGGACTTTGCAAACTGAGTGCATGTCTGGGTGTATTTGAGCATGCATATACACTTGTGCTTATGCTTATAATTACATGCGCAGTATGCCTTTGCGAAGTCGACAGCTCCACGCAGCATTATCAGCTCTTGGCTCGGGCAGAAAGAACGTGTGCTGCTCCCACATCCACAGGAGAGGAGCTCCTGGTGAATGCAGATAGTGCTCGTTTTGAGGAGCCCCGTGGTGGTACCCAGGAGGATGGGCAGACACGGAGGCTCAGGGAGCTCAGCCCACCGAAGCACAGCCTGTGAGTCCCATGGCACATGGTATGCAGTGCCTGTGCAGCTCAGCATCTCCCTTCTAATTTCCATTGACTTAAGGGGAAGGTGTGAAAAAAAAAGGAAAATTTTGGCTGCGCCCGTGATGCAAACTGAATGTGGCAGAGCAGAGAGCCTCGCCTAAATAAACTGTCACAGGATGTTTTGTTTTCAAGCCCTTAGCGTTCCCAGTTGCGCTCAGTTTATTTCATGAGGATGATGGCACCAAGGTCTGGCGAGCTGCTCATGGGGAGCCCAGGAAGGTCACTGCGGGCGAGCGGTGCTGGAGGTGCATGCACGTGGAAGGGGTGCATGAGGCCAGGAGGCTGAACGCCTGTATTTAGGGGGGTTTTATCAGGATTTAACTCTCCTTCCAACCTCTCGAGCCTATCTGCTGTGCCCCAGCTGCAAATGAGCGCGCCGAAGCCGATGGCGATAAGTCCGCCTGGTTATCTGCTGCACAACTCAGGGCTGAGCAGTACAGGGAGAGCAGAGCTCTGCTGAGTGCTCAGTGCAGCTCAGGGAGGGATCTGAGGAGCAGCTGGGGAGAGGCAGGGGGACAGAGATGCCCTTGCTCCCTAATGAGGGTTACTTACATTGCATTTACCTTCATCCTCTCGGTCCCCGTTGCCTTTGATCCCGTCCCTCATTTCAGCCTGCTTGACAGTCAGCGGAAGGGCCTAAAACGGGGATATTTTTTGAGGCAGGTTGACTAAGCACCAACTGAGCTGACCCTGATATAAACGCTTAAGAGGCTTTGCAGGGGATTAAGTGACTGTATTTTAATCTTGCCTCCTTCCTGGGGATGTGTCGCGGTCCCAGCGTACTGCCTGGCTCTGGGATCACTCTCCCTGGCTGCTGCTCCCAGGACAGATGGACGGGGTGGAGCGGGCAGAGGAAGGACAGCACATCCAGGAATTACCTTGCATCGCTGTTTCCTCAAATTAAAATCCCGGTATCAAAACCCACCTTGCAAAGAGCTGGAGTTGGAGGGTGCTGTGTTAGAGAGGTTGTGCCGGGGGGAGGCAGGAAGGATTTAGACATTTTTTGGGCTCCCAGAGCTCATTCTGTGTCTGATCCCAAATCCTTGGCAGATAGTGAGAATCCCTTTTTCCATTAACTCTCCTGGGCTCCAGAGGAGAAAGCCATTTGTAGAAAAGGAGCAGGGATTGTAGCAGCAGATCAGTGCAGCGTCTATCTCCAAAAGTTGCCAGTGGCAGATGCTCAGGGAAAAGTAATAGGGTTACACCGGGGTCATCAAATGTATGTGGGGAGCTGCAGTGGGGGCTGCACAAACACTGGTGCCAAATGGGTCCTTGTCCGAATCATAGAACCATAGTATCACTAAGGTTGGGAAAGACCAACCATTGACCCACCACCACCATGCCCACTAACCGTGCCTGTCAGTGCCGGGCTCACGAGATGAAATAGAGGGTTCCCAATATGGGTCGTGTGGGCGAAAGCATCACCAGAATCCTCAGGAGTGCCAAAATCCCCAAGAATGCCTTGTGCAGAAAGTCCCCCAAATGGGCATTTCTGCAGGATTGGGGTCTGCAGGGACCACACCAGCTCTCTGTGCTCCTCCCTCCATCTGGACAATGCTCTGCTGGTCCCTCACCATCCCATTCCCAGGAAGTTGAGGCTATTTTTTGTTTGTTTATTTTAATTATCATCTTTCTCCTGGCTCGGTGCTCCCACAAGGGAGACGGCATCTGTGTTAATGGGATTATGCGTGCTGTTTGCTGATGTGGATGCGTTTGCCACTTCCTCTCCCTTTGAATTTCACCCGGATAATTGATTTCTGTCTCTTCCCTGGCACTTGCTTTTGCGGCGCGGGGTGTTATTAGTCGTCTTTTGTTTCACTGCCGAGTGATGAAGCCTTTACAAGGCAGCCCGAGCACAAACAATTGTTGAGTCTCTCGCTTTCCTTATTAACTAACAGGGGATTGCAGGGGCTTGAAGCCTTTGGAGAGAAGTAATAACGTAAGTGATGCCCTGGGAGCAGAGTGGCTGGGTGGATTATCCCTGCCTCCCGCTGCCGCTCCTCCGCTCAAGTTGACTCCAGTGTCTTTTTTCCATGCTTTTATCCTCCTTTCTTCTCCAGTTTGAGCTGTTCTTAATGTTACCGTGGCAGCTGGAGGCAACCCAGCCAGAAAGCCAAGGAATTTCACTGATGTTTTCAATTCAGCTTAGCGGTCATGGTGGTGATGGGTCAGCAGTCGGACATGATGATCTTAGTGGTCTTTTCCAACCTTAATGATTCTAGGATTCTCGTTTGAGGACTTTGGTGTGCCAATCTTTAGGGCTTCTTCTCCTTCCTGTTCCCTTCCCCTTCCCCTTCCCTTCTTTAGAAGGAACAGAACTTTCTGCCATCTGCAGAGCATCCTATCTACCATCATGCCTTCTGGGCATGGGGGAGAACTTCAGTCATTGAGCTCTGCTGAAAATAACCCCATGTGAGTCTCACCCAGCTAGGTCCCCCTGCTCAGTGCCTGTGCAGAAGTGGGATGTGCTCCCCAAAATACTGGGGAGGGAACTGACTCCCCCTCTGCCTGCCTTTTTGCCTATTGGCTTTGGTTTCTTTTGTTTGCATATTTTTTCAGCTTATTTTCTCCTGTTCTCTTTTTCCATTCCCCTTCTTTTCATTTACTTTCTCCTCTCCCACAGCCTATTTTCTGTTTGATTTCTGCTTTCTTCTTCCTTCCCTCCCTCCCTCTCCAGACTAGAATGTGGCTAGCATGAATGAGTGATTTCGAGGAGGAATAAAATTGTTTAAGGAGGGGAAAAAAAGCAACAACAACAACAGCATATTCTGTGCATCCCTGTGTAAAAAGTACAGCAATAAAGCAGAACCACACTAAATGAATTAGGGTTTACAAAAAAAAATTACCAACATGTCAAATACTATTAGCACTCGGATTTGTAGAAGGAATGTATGAACAGTGGAAGCTTTTCTTATTTTATTGTGTTTTTTTTTTTCCTCCTCCCTTTGTAAAGCAAATGCCAGGCTCTTGTAAGAGCTGGTTTTGGTGCTTTGAATGAGTAACTGATAAAAAGAAGAAAAGCAAGCCACGTTCACCAGAACCATTTTTCATGATGTCAGGGTATCGAGGTAATGTGTTACTTGTTGCAGGAACTTCAGATGTGTTCCTGTATGTGAGCAGAAGTCTCATTTCCTTTGACGGGATTAATGATCGCTTATTCCACCTGAGAAGAAAGATGGAAGAGAATCAAAACCAAGAGGGCCGAGGAAGAGAAATTCTGTCAAGGGATTGATTTGCTGGCATGAACTAGCAAATCAAGGGGGGACTGCTTTAATAAGAGAGCTTCTGGGGGCCTGAGTAGCATAGAGCATCCTCAGGGACTGTGCCTATTGCTGGTAGAGCTCGCGGTCATTTGGGTGGCCCTATCTGTCATTGGAGCTACCGTGGCTCTCAATAAATCAGAGAACAGGGCACTTTCGGAAGGAGGGGCTATTTCCCTCATCCAAAGCATTATTTTTTAATTAATGACATTATTGCTCTTGCGATTGTTGTGGTTATTTTTATTTGTTGAGTTTGAAAGGATGACGTGTTCAGCCAAGGGATGAAATGCGTTGGGTTTGGCCAACAAAACCACACGTCCGTGCTGTCAGCGTGTGCTCCTGGGTGAGTGCTCTGAAGAGCACAAGGGCTGAGATTGTCTCCGTCTCTCTCTCGCTGAAGCCGCTCCACTTTGCATGAATAAATATTTGTTGGGCCAGCAGAGATTTTATAGCCCATCAGTGGGGCACTCAGCCGGGCTGGAGGAGACACGTGTGTTCCAGTGCCTGCTTAATTATTTATCTGCAGCAGAATGGCTCCGAGAGGAGACTGAGAGAAAGGGCCAGAGGCCAAGTCTGTAGCCTGATAGCTGAGGCATCCAGTTGCCAAGAGAGCCCTCGGTTTTTTATTGTTGAAGATAAGCTGTCTTTTTTAGAGTTCAAGTGGGTTTTCATAGAATCATAGAACTGGGAAGGTTGGGAAAGACCTCTAAGATCACCCAGCCCAACCGTCTGCCTATAGCAGTGTTCCTTAGTGCCACATCTGCACATTTCTTGGCCACTTCCAGGGATGGTGACTCCACCGCCTCCCTGGGCAGCCCACTTTCAGCTCCATTTCAGCAAGAGGTCTATATAGTGTCATTTTTTTTCCCAAACTGGGCTAACCCCCTTTGCATCCTGTCCCTTGGATCTCTTTGCTCTTGCTCCTCAGGTGCCTCCCACCATTTTCCCTCTCTGCACCACCCATTGCAGCGTGCTTTTTCCAAGGGTGCTGAGGCCCTGAGCTCTCCTCCCAGCTGCAGAATTCAGTCGAGTTGAGCTTCCAAGCCGCTTGTATCGTGGCACAAAGGTCTGCAAAGAGTTTGCTTTATGGCTTTATGCTAGGTACAGGCGTTTAGTTTAAAGTGAGCTAATTAGCAGCTGAATTAATCAGAAGGAAGAAGTTCTAGTCCAATGGACCCATGACTTGCAGAGGCTTCTTCCAGCCATGCTTTTCCACAAGGGCTCAGGAGATGTTTCTTGGCTTCTGATGAAGACACCCTCAGAAGTCTGCATGCCCCCAGCAGTCAGATTCTCATCCTCTGCTATTATGTGGGAGGAAAAAAGGTAACTGTAGCCGACCTTCCTGGGCAGATCTTACACCGAAGGAAAGCTGGAGCTTCTTGGCAGAAAGGCTCTGAAGCAAATTAAGCAACACCGAGTATTTGTGGTTCCTTAGAGGCTAATTCATTACCTATTTGCAAAACTGTGCTGTGATAAAAAAAAAAAAAATTAAAAAAAAAAAAAGCCAATGATACTTTTAAATAATTACCCAAATCAAAACAATTGACTCCACTAGAAAGTGCTCCAGCAAACATATTAGTTAGACATCTTATTAGAAAGTGGTTAATAGGAAATAATGCATTAATTGCGCCGTTAGTAGCTGTAGGTTCCAGCCTTCCCAAGACTGCTAGTGGATGCAGTATGGAGTGAAAGGAGCTTTGAGGTGTAGGTTGAAGCCCAGATTTGGGGAGGTGGAGGCAGTTCATCCCAGTGATGGGCTCTGGCTGGGATTTCCTCCAGCGACCTTCTTGCGGTAGCACAACACCCAATGTCTCAGCACGTGTTGGTGTACCGAGGAAGCCTGAGGAAGGCCATGTGTACGGTGCCACATTCTGTGTTAAACAAAAATAAATTCCCTCTAACGTGAGTTTTTCAGACAGGTTGTCCTAATATATTAACTTCTGTCTGTGTTTTGAATAGTCAATTTCACGGTGAAATGAGTTCTTAATAATATATTTACCACCTGGGAGAAATCTCCCAGCCATCTGGAAAGGAGTGGGGATTTAGTGCCTCCAAATGGAGATTGGTTTTTTCTTTATTTATTTGCCCAACCTTCCTTCCCCAGGCGGGACCTGGAGGATGTGTTGGGTGCGAGTTGGCCGTGGCACCTTGGGGTGGGGGCTTCTGCCCCAGCTCCTGATGGCATGGAGGTGTCAGGAGACACCTGGAGGTTCCCCATTGCTTCCCAGTTGGGGACTGATGTGAAGAGGAGCTCCGTGTCCCCTTTACCAGCCCCAGGTTAGGGCAGCTTCCATTCAGGCACTGGGAATGGCGGGTTTGGGGAAGAGGAGCTTTGCCTATAGATGCTGGCAAAGCCCTACTTGTAGATGGAGATGTCAGTGATACATGACCTAAATCCAGGCTGTTTTGTGTAATACATCTTTTGAACTCTGGTACGATGGAAGCCAGATGCAAACCAAGCTATCCCTTGATTACATGGGAAAATGGTAAATTCATCATCACTTGAAGGCTTTTAAGCAAGACTGATTGTCCCTCTGTAGCCTATATGTTGCATCAGCAAGAAGTTATCTGGTCTGATAGTGTTTGCCTGAGTGCAAGGGAATAATCCTTCTGTTTGCTACAGGGCTTACAGGGTGAAATTGTACGGCGTGACATCTTCAGGCTGTCAGATTTGATCGTCTCCTCTGACCACTGACATTGGGGATTGATGGAAACTCATCATGGCCTTTCTCTTAAGTCCTTCCCTAGCTTCCTCAAGTGCTAAAACTTCATCTGTTTCATCTCTGGAGTGTGAAGTTCCCACATGCCTTGAGGGAGCTTGGTGTTCACCCAACACGTGTCCCTGCAGGAGCAGAGGAACAGAGGAATCCAATGGCTCTGGGGCTTGAAAAAGCATTAATTTGGTTTGCAAAAGTGCTAACATTAGCATATCCTGATCCCCTGCTTTAGTACTGTAGAGAGGTCAAAAGAAACTCTTTGCCATGGCAGTTTGCACAGCCGTGCATGGTGCTGTCACTGCTGTGGGTGCCATGCAGATGTCATTGCAGTGATGCCATCTCTTTGCTAAATAACCTGCACTGTGCAAACGTGTAATCTGGGGAATTGTAACCACAAAAATCTTCTCTTTGGGAGCAGTGGGAGAGGCCAGAACACTAGGCTGTAAAAGCCAGGTGCAATCCCATTGTGCTGCTCACGGCCTCTAACACTGTTGTACATACAAGCCAGCACGATGCAGGTTGCACTCTCTGAGGAAGGCATCAATCTCCGTTGCATTTTTCATGGGCTGAGTGCAGCTCTCAGAACAGTGCTTTCCGCTGCTTGACTCCTCTCTTTGCAGCCTGTCAGAGGTGTGGGCTGAGGGTGAAGGTGCTCTTCAAACGAGGTTGGAGGCAATGAGGATTTGTTTGTTTGTGATGCTTCGTGATGGTTATCCCATCCATTTCAGCCTCACAAGGCAGGGGATGCCTCCAGCAATGCCCCACCTTGACCTGAGCACTCTCCCATTCGGTGCAGACACCTGGCTGCTCCTGAAATATGGATAGGGGGGAAAAAAGGCTCTCTGCGAGGAGCAGCATTTTACAACAGGTTGCACCAAGCCCCCGGATTTCACTCTCCTTGAAGCTGGCAGTAATTGAAGACCAGATTTTGCAGCTGCTGTTCTGACATGATATTGCTGCCGGGTGTTATGAAAACCACCGGAGCTGGAAGCCAGTGCTGCGTGCTCTTCTTGGAGTTTCGGCTTTCAAACACGCGAAACATCAATCTCTAGCTAGCGGCTCATGAGCTATCAGCTCCTACAATCAAGTGGAAAAGAGTATTTTGAAGGCACTTAGTTACTGGAACAGCGCAAATGCTTTCTGGACCAGTAAATGCTTCCATGCCTTGCTCTTGGACCATGATTAGAAAGATACAATCTGGTCCCTCGGAGTGTGAGCTGCCCGTACTGCAGAAATGCAGAAATAAAGGGGAAGATGGGGAAGAATGAGGGATTCCTGAGCTTTTGGGGCTGCCCTGAGGTGCGTCCAGATGGTTTTACATCCTTTCTTGTTCTCCTTAATGGTAGATAACTCATTTTCCCTCTTGATCTTGTAATACGAAATCTTTGTTGCTGAATAACTGGGAAGGTTGATTCTGTAGCCCTGAGCATCCGGATTTATTTGTAAGGCTTAGGATAATTCTCAGAACTTCTATAGGGGTAGAGGAGCTTGGGTTTTGATTGGGGTGAGATTCGTTGCTGTTGTTTTAATGGAAGTTGGGGAGTTCATGGACTTCCATAAGTGGAGCGCTGTGTTGTATTATTGCTGCCCGTTGTGTGGGCTGTGCTGTGTCCTTAACAGCGGTGTCTGAGAGGAGTGCTGCTCCCATAGGAACCCATTTCTGAAGACTCTGAGCAGTTTGGGATGCACAGTGGCGTTGCCCCTCATTGCTGCCATTCTGTGTGTGACATCACTGTCTATTACCACCATTTATTTCTTAAAGAAATATAAAAGGTCGGAGGGTTTTAAATTGAAACCATTTCCACTCACAGTCCATTTTCCATAAGCTGTTTTACTGGTGATGTGACATGACATCAATAACAATGAGGTTTCTCGCTACCTGCTGTAGTTGTTTATGGAGAGGAGCTTTGGAAAACAGATTATTAGAGAGAATAATGGATGGGCTGTAGGGAGACAAGGAAATAATTGCATTGAGGGGGCTCGAAAGCATCATAAAGCCAAGAATGGAGTTTGGTTGGACCCTGATGGCACAGGGTCCCTAGGACTGAACTGATTCTCCATAAACCTCTGCATCCCAATCAGGCGCAGTGCTTTTCTTCTCTTCTCTTCTCCATAAGTTGTTTGGGTGTTTTTTTTTCCCCTCCTTTTCTTTTGAAGAAACACCACAGAGGAGATGGAAGTGAATAAAAACCACCCAATCCACAGTGATGGTGGTTAATTATCGGCTTGTATTCTGTGAGCACCTCTGGGTTCTGTGTCTGGGGGCTGAGAACCATCCAAGCATAGAATAGAAAACGCAGCCCTTTCCTTCAGAAGTTGAAGAGTAAATAAATACTGGGGGGGAAAAAAAACCCAAACAGCTGAAGAATGAAAAAGAAAGAGAAGAAATCGGCACTGGGAGGTGGGAAGGAGCCGTGAGCTCATCCTGTACACTGGAAGCACTGTGAGGCCAAATATCTTCCCAGAGTTCTGCTGTATATTTCCTCTCCAGTGGTCCTCCCAATGGGAATTTCAATTTGATATATCACCACGGACCCACTGACAGCCCATTTCACAGAGGAGTTTCCCTCTGTTTTCCAGTCAGCCATCCCTCTCCATCCATTTATTTGCGTTACATCAATGCAGTGGGGGGGGGGTGGCAGAATTGGGGTAAAAAATCAGGACTTTGGGCACCTCCATGGGGCCGTGGTCAACACTGGGAGAGATGGGGCTGTCCATATTCCCTGACCATTGCTATCCACAGCTTGGTTGGCATCTGGAGCAACGGATTAACATTGGCTGGGGGTCACCTCGAAGAGGAGTCAGGACTTGGATTTATTTTATGGCACAAAACCAGTGTTTTCTGTCAAATCATAATGAAACAGTTTATGCAAACCTGAAAATAAGCCCATATGCTTCGCTTATGTCGCCTTTTCTTTTTTTTTTTAACCTTTATTTAAATGTCAGTTTTGGGGATGACAATGACATTTCGAGTGAGAGATTGAAATGTAACGCGCGAGAAACATCACCGCGCCGTGTTTTGACTTCCCTTCAGCTCCCTCCTCTCCTCATTCTATTTATTTGCTGCAAAACCCGTTCACCAAACCTGACTTGAATCTGCAGATAGTTTCAGTTTCCTGAAAATGACATTTTCCAGCAAAATAGGCCGTCAGTCGAAAACAAGAAGACAAATGCAATGGGCTTTGCCCACCCCCTGCTGCCGGCTCCAGCACTCATAGCACGTGCTTGTAGAAGCACTCGGGCCAAGAAAATGCAATGTGAGGGGTTTGCAGCCCCTCTGTTTGCTTTTTTCTCCATGTAACCTGCACGTTTTTGCATTTGTTTGTCCAAGTTGTGTTTCGAGCAGGTGGGCTCTGTGCAGAGCTGCAACGTGTTGTGGTCACACGGGTGGATGCAATGGACTGCAGTCTCCTTGCAATCAGAAGTGCTGTGTTCATTGCGTCTCGGTGGCACCAAACCAGAACAATGTATTATTGGCAATTCCCTGTGGATGAATGGAGCCTGGTGCAAAACGTGCCACTGCAGGAGCACTGCACAGCCCCTGGCTCAAGAGAGCAGCAGAGTGTGAGCCCAGGCGCTCCATCCGGCATTGCTAAGCTGCTGCCCATGTGCTTTTCTGAGTCACCCTCTAGAAGGGAAAAATGCTGAGCATCCTCATCCAATGGGCAGAGCATCTTTTGTCACCTCCTGCTTCCATGCCTCCAGCTTGTTAAATACAAGCTTTGTGTTGGGTTTGGTCATCCGAGTGGTGATAAATGCCATTTCTGTGTTGGTCTGAGCTGTGGTGTGTCCCCATGTGAGCGCATCCCTGCGAATCCAGCAAGGGCAAATTAACAGCAGGCAGCTTCCCAAGGTGGATTATTTCATTATCGTCGTAATTGGTACTTATAATTAGTTGTTACCGTGGTGTGTGGTGTGCCTTGAGCACTGTGGCCAGAAAGAGCAGAAGGAAAAGGCATTTTTTAAATAATTAATTATGACTGTTGTTTGTTTTGTTGTGTATTTATGCACTTGTTGTTTCAATTGAGCACCCTCAGCTGGCTCACTGCGGGGCTCTCCGTGCTCTGCTCAGGCTCAGATCTGCCCCATGCCCTTTGCTGGTGCCTCGTTGTGCCCGTTTTGGTCGTAAATTGGGTCTCTTGTACCCCCAAATTGGGAATATCTCTGCATGTCCGGCTCTGAGCATCCCGGCTGGATCCAAGGAGGGCTCCCTGGTGCTGCCAATGAATGGCTGCAGAGCTTTAAGGGCAGGTTTGAAGCCGCTTTCCCAGTGGAAATGAAGCAGGGGCTGGGGGTGCCCGGTGCCACGAGGGCTGGGCATCTCGTTAGAGGACAGAGGGCTCTTGTCAAAGCCAACTCATCCTGGAAAACCCCAGCTCTGTGCCCTGAGGCAGGCAAAGGGCTTTCTTTGTGGCACTGAAACAATAAGCGGCCTCATCTTCGTTAGCGCAGCATCCCAACAAAGCGCCATTGATGTGGGTAGGTGACAAGGATGCGAGGGATGGGGGACGGTGACCCCAGCATCCATCTGGCTGGCTCTTAATGAGCGTTCTGGAGCACAAAGTGGGTCAGCATCCCTCGGCTCTGCCCGGACCCGAGGCGCAGGCTGGGCCGTGTGCCATGCAGCGGCATGAGCTGCCTGTCCCCACGTCCCCATCCCCAGCCTGTCCCTGCTGGAACCCGCGGCTCCCCGCGGCCCCGGGGCTTTGTGTGAGTGGCACTCGTGGTGAGCTTTGAAGCCTGGAACCTTGAGCACTTCAAACAAGCAGAGGACAGGCGGATGATGGATGGGAAATTAATATCTAACGGGGCTAAAAATTGTTCCCAGCGTCGCCCTCACTCCCCTGCCCAGCTGAGCTCTATTTACTTTCATCCCATCCGGAGCGTTTAGCACAAAGGAGCCGATACACACTGAATTTTCTAAGGCACAAAGCCTCCCATTTCCCCGCATCCAGCTGAAGCACTCCGCTTTCTCTCTTGCTCTCTGTCCTTTGAAAGCCTCCTCTCCCTCACCACGGCCTCTCCAGGGGAAGAACAGCAGCCAGGGAAGTTTGGGGAGGGGAGGGATTTCCAGCAGCCAGATGGGAATGGTGTGGGTGTTTGTGTGTACCCCACCCTGCATGGCCAGGGAGTGCCTCAGAGCACAGTGGGCAAACAAGTGATGTTTCCACACTCCGCCAGGCAGATTTTCCCAGGCTGATTGTTTTGGGGCTGGTGCAAAAACAACGCAGGAAAAATAGTTGAGTGATGACACCTTAGAGCTGGGTGCTGCTGGGCCGTATGCCAGGGGCAGAGCTGAGATCCGGGCTGTGACATTGCAGCAAAGAGAGGTGCAAAGAGCCCTGGGGGACTGCGGATGCCAATGCTGTTGATCCCCACAGGGCTGGGGTTGCTCCTGCTCTGTGAATGCACATCATGTGCCTTGGGTTGTGAAATGGGGAGGGGTGGGCTGGTCTGTGCATGGATCCAAGCTTCCCCCAGGGCTTCTGATTGCTGCAACCGTGCTGACACGTCAGAGAGCTGCAGATGTGTTGGCTCACAGCATGTGCATGTCCCCTCTCCGGGGACACCCACTGGGGGACTCATTCTGCTTGGGCAGTGTGAGCCCAGCAGAGGGGATGGTGCTTCTCACCCTCTGCCTGGCTGCCCCAGCCCCCCCAGCTGCTTTCCTTACGGCACGCAGGGATGCACCGTAACCCTATGGGGCGCTTCCAGCCAGGAGGTGGTTGGAGGTGGGATGTGCCCATCCTGCTCTTTTCCTCCCTTCTCCCTTTCAGTTGTTCCCCGTCTGTTCATCAGGTTGGATATTAGTAGGAACAGTTTCTTCTCCGAGGGAGTGATGCTGCACTGCACAGCTGCCCAGGGGGTGGGGGGGTCACCATCCCTGGAGGTGTTCCAGAACTGTGGGGATGTGGCACTGAGTGGGCACAGGGGGGGTGGTTTAGGTTTGGAGTTGGGGATCTGAGAGGTCATTTCCAACCTGAATGGTTCTGTGATTCTGTGGTGCCTTCCCAGTCTTGAGCCATCTTTCTTTTCTCTGCACGGAAAAAGCTGAGGGGGAGGGAAGTAGAAAAGCAATCCGAGTCGATAGGTTTTTCCAATAACCTTCCCTAAAATCTCACCAGGTTACATTATACTCTAATAGACTTTAAGCCAATCTGCCTAATGCCATCGCAAAGGTCAATTAAATTCACCCTAAAAAATTTACTCCTGGCTCATTATACATTTGGAAAATGAATTAGAAGCACAAGCTGCCCCAGAGGTTTCTGATATTTTGCTAATGAACATGTCTTCTAATGGAAGAAAAGGAACGAAAAGCACTGCCAAAAAAGCCCTTTGAACAGAAGGGTTTGCAGGGCCCGGTGGGGAGCGTGGAGCTGAGCTCTTGGGGACGTGGTGAGTGTGCACGGTGGGGATGGGTTGGTGTTGGACTCGATGATCTCAGGAGGTATTTTCCAACCCGAGTGATGCTGTGGTTCTGTCATCTGATAGAGCAGCATTGCAGCGATGTTGCACACCCAGCAGAGGAACCCACAGAGCCAACTCTTGCCCAAGCATTTGCACAGAGCCCTGACCGTGTGCCCATCCCTGCAATGGATGGCTCGGTGTCACCTCCGCAATGCCGCCATCCCACTCTGCAGGCCAGCCCTGCTCCAGCTCTGCCTGCTCGCAGCCCACCCCGCTGTAATTACACCTGCAGCACGCCGTGCCCGCAGGGACCCTCCGGCAGAAAAGGAGGCAAAATTAATCAAGTGAATGATTAATTGCGATCTGCGACCCAGCTTTCTGCCAGCAACAAGGAGTTTTGTGGGGTTTTTCAGCCTGAAGGTGCTCAACGTGCAGTACCTTTAAGGAGCGCGAGAGCTTTTTGCTTCGGTTTGGGTTTTTCTTTAGAGAGGGCTCTCTAAAGCTCCGTGCCTTTGAGCACCC
>PPHD01017757.1:0-14899 GCA_002909625.1 Bambusicola thoracicus
ACCTCCCTGCCAAATGTTTTTGAGCTGTTCTCTGGTCCTTATATTTATGGCCTTCATTCTTCTTGTTATTCCAGACCTAGTGTCTGTGAAAGTGCTTGGAATCCCTTGTTTTCTAACACTCTCGACCTAAACTATCTCTATTTGCCCCTTATGTCTACCTTGTGAAGCTGCTTTCTCTTTTCTTGCTATGAGGCACTTCTTTCTATTCTGCGGGGACCTGATTTTGCCCTTCACCTGCATCAGAAATAGTAACTTGAGGAAATTCTGTAAGGCTGAGAGACAGCAATGATGATTTGTTTAACCACCCTCATAACATTCAGCAGGGCTGGTCTGCAAGACCATCAAAATACCTAAATAAATGATAACCATCAAAAGAAATGTTAGGTATTTCTGAACATAAGGTAACAGGATGCGTAACTATAAAACTCTTCTTGTTTAGGCTTGTAAGAAATGATACAGTTTTAGGTGTTGGAATGAAAAGGCTTTGACGTAAGCAGAGAATGGTTTTGAGGGAGATAAGGTGTCTTTCACCTGTTTTTATTAAACTGTGAAGTTATTTACTATTGTATATATGAAAGACGGGTAGCGGGGGTGTGTTTGTATGAGTGGCAGAGGGAAAACCAATTTCAGAGGGGAGGAAGCAGGAGGAGGCAGTCCATGGCAAACGATACACCCACTGTAGTCCAGGGAGAGCCCACACTTGCACAATTTTTTCCTGACAAGAGCTGAAATCCTTGCAAAAACTCAGAAGGGAATAGTTTTATTTATTTATTTATTTTCCCTGAGGAACTACAGCTTATGGATAACTGACTAATCTACAACGGAACAGGGAAAATGCGTGAGGAAGTAGGAAATAGGTCTTGTTTAATGCTTTTTTTTTCCCCCTGCTACCAGGAAAAGGTCACAAAGTTGATCAGAAGGCTGGAGCACTTCCCCTATAAGGACAGGCTGAGAGAGCTGAGGTTGTTCAGTCTGGAGAAGAGAGGGGGGCCTACAGAAATGCTGGGGTGAGATATTTTATAAGGGCGTGTAGCAACAGGATGAAGGAAAATGGCTGTAAACTGGAAGAGAGTAGATTTAGACTAGTTATAAGGAAGAATATAAGAAGTTATAAGGAAGAAGTTCTTCACTGTGAGGGTAATGAGACACTGGAACAGGTTGCTCAGAGACATTGTGGGCGTCTCCTCCCAGGAGGTGTTCAAGGCCAGGCTAGATGGGACTTTGAGCAACCTGGTCTATCAGGAGGTGTCCTTATCTATGGCAAGGGTTGGAACAACACATTCTTTAAGGTCCCTTCCAACACAAACCATTCTGTGATTCTATGAAAGTTAGTAATGACATTTTTATTTTACTTGGCAACAAATTCCCCACATCAAGATGTTTTGCCTGCAATGGTAGTTGGTAAGCAATCTACCTGTCTTAATCTTGATCCTTCTGGTTCTTTCTGCTTTCTAATCCCATTCTACTGCAGGAGGGATTGAGTAAGCAGCTAAGTAAACATTTGGCTGTTAGCCAAGTCTAACCCATCTTGATGCTCTAAGAATTTCTGCCTTGTTCTTGCCTCCTAAATATTTAGTCATCAGCTCCAGTTTCCACCTTGGACATGTAAATATTTCTGCAAAGTACAACTAATATTGTAAGTCAGTGTAAATAAGTTCAAAGTGATCTTGAAAATTTGAAGTCAAAGGTACTTTTTACAGCAGATAGGCCAGGCTATGCTCTGTGCTTGCCTAGAAGATTTTGTCAGGATTTAGAAACATTAGAGACACTTCAATCCATTTTCTCCTCTTCCTTTAGTGACACAATTTAGTTTTCATCATGTATAAAATGGAATAAAAATCATCAATAGTACTAAAATGAATGTCTGTCTAAGAATTACCATTTCTGATACAGTTGATGTAGCACATGTAAAAAACATATTTTGCATATTTTGCTTTGGTCTGATGGAAATGTGCATCTGATTTAGAATAATTTGTCTTGCTACTTGAGCAAACAAAATGAAATTGAGTTGCCTATAACAGCTAAGAGTAGTAGCTTCTCATTAATGTTGTTACCTGGATGTTAAAAAAACCTAAAGCAAGGCAAATATAATGAATTTAGCAAGTTAACAGAATCGCATTTTTTTTTAGCAATCTTTTCATGCCACTGTACTTGAGATGGTGTCAGCATTGCTGTTATAAATAATTTAAGCATTTATAACTCAGTAAGAGAAGAGCATTAGTTCATCACATTCTAAATGAGTTATTTGCTCAATATGTCTTCAAGGCTTAAGGGAACATAAGATAAAACTTACATTGTCCTCTAGGGGCATTAGTAATTAAGCTAGATATTCAACTTTAACCAGACGATTAAAAAAGGTTCCTCAGTGCTACTTTGAATGCAAAGCTTGTCTAAACACGATGTACTTACATGCAGGATAGGATGATTTTGGGAGGTATTCCAAGAACAGAAACAGCAGGGACTATCACTGCTTGTCAGGTAATGAATAATAGGAGTTGTCCTGCAGAGGACAAGTAAGAGGTAAGAGGAAGGAGAAGATAGTTTTTTTGGTTTTTTTTTTTTTTTTCTTTTGTTAACGGATGGTCCAAAAATTCTGTGTTACTATTCAGATGGAGAAAATATAAGATATTGTTCTAGGCCCCTTTCCAAAAAAGCACTTATACTTTCAGAGCAGTCTTGCTGATTTCAGCCACTTTTCACATGGCTAAACTGAAGCACACACTTACAGAACTGTTGGATTGTTGCTGAGACAGATGCGTACTTAGGAAGCAAAAGAGCAGTAAGGTTGAAATTAGTAATGATATCCATTAATTCAGTCACAACACTAGCATCATTCTCATGATGCATAGAAGCATCATTTTTCAACATTCATTTCTCTTTCTGAAGGACTGGAAACAAATAGGAGGTAATAATCAGAACAGTTTAAATCTGCAGTTTAGTAATTTAAATCTTATATGATAATTTTTTGCATTCTCACTCTCTTGTGTCAGATTATAAGTTTTGAAATTGAACTAATGGAGTTAGAATTCACATGAGATTTTGTTAATTGTGTGATAAAAATAATGAGATAGACAGCCTTGAGAAGTGGGCCCATGTGAACCTAATGAGGTTCAACAAGGCCAAGTGTAAGGTGTTGTACTTGGGCCAGGGAAATCCCAGGTATTTATATAGGCCGGTGAAGACTTCTTTGAGAGCAGCCCTGCAGAAAAGGACTTGGGTGGTCTTGGTGGATGAGAAGCTGGATGTAGGACAGTAGTAAGCATTTGCAGCCCAGAAGGCCAACTATGATCGGGGCTGCATTAAAAAAGGAGTGGCCAGCAGGGATAGGGAGGTAACTGTCCCCCTGTGCTCAGCTCTTGTGAGACTGCCTGAAACAGTCTTTGGTTTTGGCTCAAAGCTTGCTTTCTGAGGCATTTCTTGTGATAAGACTCTTACTTATCTAGGAGATGAAAGGTACTGTGTGGCAGTAGGCATCACTGTATGGGCAATTTTACATTTGAAAACATTTCTTTGAAGCTTTTTGCCTTCCAAAGAAAGTGCTCAGGACTGTTTACTGGCGGAAGATCTGTCTTGTGACCAAATAACTCCAGATTGCTATGGGAGACTGGGGGGATGATACCATTGTATCCTGTGAAGGCAAGAAATAAGTGGATGCCTCCCTGCTCCCTCTTGTCTTCTGGCAAGGCCCAGAAGACGGGAACAAAACGAGTTCCTGCTGTGATCCAAAAGCCAGAAGCTGACACTCCAAAAGGAGCTGACTAGGTCACTTTGGACGTTTAAATAAGCTTGTACTGCCATTGGAAAGAGTTGCTGTCATCGTTGTCAAACAAACAACAACCCCTGATGACACATCACTACTGAAGATCAACGTCTGAACTGAGCAGTGCTGGAATCCGTGGTGGTGACTCTCTTTTGCTTTCTACAAAGACTCCTTGCTTTTATTTTATTTTATTTTTTTTATCTTTCCTATTGCTCATCTTCCCTTCCCCATATCCCTAAAAGACTAGGACATGATAAACTGGTCGGGCTAACATTTGACCCTCTGTGTCTTAATCTCGCCATTGGGTATACATATACTAAAAGAACCTCTTCTTCCTCCTACAAATTATAGCTAGACAGAGGCCCCATCTAGAGTACAGCATCCATGTGTGGGGCCCCCAGCACAAGAAAGACACAGAGCTCTTGGAACAGGTCCAGAGGAGGACCACTAAGATAATCAGAGGGCTGGATCACCTATGAAGAAAGGTTGAGGGAACTGGGCTTGTTTATCTTGGAGAAGAGAAGGCTCCAGGGAGACCTCACTGTGGCCTTCCAGTACTTAAAGGGAGAGTATAAACAGGAGGGGGTAAAACTGTTTACATGGGTTGATAGTGACAGGACAAGGGCAATAATTTAAAACTAAGACGGGGAATTTAGGTTAAATATTAGGAGGAAGTTTTTCACTCAGAGGGTGGTGATGCACTGGAACAGGTTGCCCAAGGAGGTAGTGGATGCCCCATCTCTGGAGGCATTCAAGACAAGGATAGGTGTGCCTCTGGTCTAGTTGTTGGTGACCATGCCCATGGCAGGGCGGTTGAAACTAGATGATCTTTGAGGTCCTTTTCAACCTAGGCCGATCTGTGGTTCTATGTTTTGCAGTAGATGAGTTACTGCTGGACAATTTCTGCATGTATCATTTTTAAAAGAATTTACACTGATTACATCACAACATTCACAGTCTTCCTTGACAGTTTTTTTTTTTTTTTTTTTTTTTCTTGTTATTGGCAGGGCAGTAATTACTACATAAAAATATGTATATAGGAGCAGAGAACACTTTAAGAACTTTGTTATGAAGTAAATACTAGGCAAAAAATGTAAAGGAGGATTTGTAATGAGCACATCTGATAATTCACAAAAAGTATACTTTCTTCCTTTTTTTCCTCCCTCCCTTAATGAGGTTCTGAATAAAATCATTTAAAAATGATCCTTCCTTTTGTGATAAAGAAAGAGAGCTTCTTCTACTGCATGTCCATATCACTTGAAGTACTACTCTAGATATTCAAATGATTCCAATCCCTTGAAATCAGCATGAGCAAGATAGAAGGCAAACCTGGTGAAGAGCTTGTTAGGCAATCTCAGAAAAGATTTTGAAGTGATAAACTATTTTTGCTGTTTTCACAAATTTTCAGGTATAAAGTCCCAGGTTCTGTTTCGCATGGAGCAGACAAATCGCCTGGGAAGCTGATGCCCTTTGATGAAGACAAAGCCTCTAAGACTTTCTTTAACTCTACATCAATTCATAGGAAAGAAGTTTTGAAACCGTGGCTCATAGAGCTTTTAACCTTTTGTGGAGACTGCCTGATGGGGTTCTTCACAGATGCCTTTATGGAATGAGGTGACAACATCCCTTCACATCCAATTAATCCTTCAGAAATAGCTGCTGAAGCCACTTTTTTTTTTTTTTTTTTTTTTTTTGCAGTTGTATTTTGTCCCATTGTAGAGCTGAGCTTCTGAAAGATGCTCTCCACTGATTCTGAGAATCTCTAACCACATTTTTTGTTTATGAGGTAATCATTTGTGAGCCAGTCAGGGTTTTAATTCAACACTTTGCTCTGGTAAATTAAAGTTTGATTGAAATGTATTTTGTTGCTAATCATAGTACATAAAGCTTTAATTCACAGATCTGTATCCCATACAGGGAGATTACAGTACTAGATGTACTACAGTACTGTTAATTTGTCATTACTGTTGAACTTTAAATGTCTAGAGAAAGGTTGGAATAATATTCATGAGACAGGAGAGTAGCTATAAAACCAACAGAATAAAGCCATCTTGCAGAGGCACTGTCATGGTTTTGTATGGCATAGTGTTAAATTTTTCATAGAGGTTTGGATAATGCTGTGCTTTGAGTTTTTGATAAGAATAATGTTGATAAAACACTGATGTTTTACTTGTTGCAGAGAAGTTCTATGAGAGAGAGAAGGATATTTCAGGTTCTTGTGCTGCCCTGCCAGTGAGGAGACAGGGGGTGCAAAGGAGCTGAGGTGGGACAAAACCAGGACAGCTGACCCAAAATGTCCAAAGGAGTATCCCATACCATATGACATAGTTCTGACAATACAACTGGGGTAAGGAAAGTGGAAGGGAAAGACGTCTGGAGTGTTTGTCTTCTCAAGAAATCATTACATGTGATGAGCAGGGCTATACTGGGAATGGCCGAACATCTGCCTGATGATGGGAAGAATTGAATGAATTCCTTGTTTTGTTTTGTTTGCATGCATATCTTTTTCTTTATCTATTAATCTGCCTTTATTTCAACTCATGAGTTCTTGAACTTTTACCTTTCTGATTCTCTCCCTCACTCCACTGCAGAGACTGAGCGAGCTGTGTGGTGCTGAGCTGCCTGCCAGGGTTAAACCACAGCAGTACTGCACCCAACACAGAAAAGTTTGAGATTATGACAGATTTGACTGGAGTATGGAGTGTGCTAGACCAAATGCATAGTTGTTATAGCTCTTCAGCTGCTAATTGGTATGCTCCTGCAGTTTTCATGGGTCTTGCTTGCCTTACTGTCTTTTGGAGTCTGTTATCTGTTAGTGGATGCTTTTCTGTCTTCCCTCTCCACCTTCTACTTTCCACTCTCCCCTCCCCTCAAAAAACAAACAAACAATAATAGTAACAATAATAGTAATAATAATAGTAATAATAATAAAACAACAACAACAACAAAAACACAAAAAAACCACACACACACAAAAAAACAGAGGTTTTTAATCAGTAGATGGCAGTAAGAGCTAGCAAGAAGCCTGAAAGGTAGTCTCACAGACCTACACATTAATCATACATATAGCAAATTCCACAAAGTACAAGCCGACAAAGACCCTGCTTTACCACAATCAATCTTTATTCACCACTAGATTACAGTGGTTAGATATATTTGATTGCCACAGGTCCAAGAAAAAGCTTACAAATAACTATAAATGTAATCGGCTTAAATTTCTGCCATTGTATTTTTTTTTTGTTTGTTTGTTTTATTTTTGTTGTAGGCTGAGATTGGGGTGCAATCTGTTTATCCTTAGATTTGTTGTATGACCACCCAGTCCATCTGTCACCCTGACTTTGAAGCTGTAATTTTAATGTTTGGCTCTGTAAATGTTTAAAGTATCATTACATATTTACAAAAGGAAAGATACTGCTAATGGTGCAGCTGAAACAAGACTGTCTCAGCTCACTTGTCTTTACTCCAAGACTTTCACTGCTGTGTGCCTGTGTTTTAAGCTGAAATGATATCACAACAGTGGAGTAATGCTGCATTGTACTGCAGGATCCATTTTGGACAGCTCTGTTCTCTAGTCTGCACTGCTTTTTCAAAAAGTCACAATGTACAATGGATGTTCTCTTTATTCACTTGTGAAAGGTATGAATTCATGTATTTTTCTAACATACACAGCAATAAAAGCAGTATAAGTATACTTGGAAAAAAAAAAGAGAAAATAGAATAATAATGTTGATTTACTTTCTAGCTCACTATCTATATATACTTAGAAATGTATATTTAGTTTTCTGTAAATTTGCAAGCTTTTTAACTGTGTAATATATATAAAACTTGAAATCCACACTATATTTCTCTGTTTGACTCTATTTGTTTAAGCTATGTATTTGTGTACCAATCAGACCTATGATAGTTTTATTTAACTTCACAGTCCTTTTTCTGTGAAAGAAAATTGTCCTTTTTCTGCTTCCCATTCAGTAGTACAGATGTACAAGAATTTTGTAACAACCTTAAATTTTCTTGCTTAATAAAAATATTTTCACAGTATAACACTGAAATAACATCATGTAATTTCAAAAGAAAAAAGAGGAACACAAAATTAAAGAGAAGTTTGTGGCCTTTAGTTATAAATATAGAGGTGTTTATGGAGGCCAGAATGAAACAATCAGCTCTGAAAGAAGTTTGAGACAAGAAGGTATTATTTCCATAGGAGGTGAGTAGGGTCAGTACACTGGTTCTGAACAGCATCATAAACTTTTGATAGATATAATTAACGATGAAAACAGGCAGACAGATTAAGAGGTGCATATATGTGTGCATAGATATGTACATTATATATAAATATAAATGATATAGTTACAGATATTGATAGGATAATTAATTTCTAGTTGGTCAATATTAGGAACGACTATTTAGCATAGTAGTTGCATTTGCTGTGAGGTGCTGGCATTAAGAAATTCGTATACTATGGTTCAAACATATATACAGCAATGAATTCAACTCAGTAAGTGTCCCCTCTCCCCCTACAAAGTACACTTATGTTTTATATTCTGTTGAAATCAGTTGAAGTGTATCACATTGGTATCCAAAGAAAACAACAGTTCGTGATTTCAGATTTCCCAGGTGAGGACTGCAATCAGTTGATCAAACTGCAATTGCTTTTTACTCTGGGGTAAATACAAATATGCATGGATTGTTCTTTGTGGTCATGCTTCAGTGGTATCCAGCTAGCTTCTGACATCACCAGCTTAAACTATATCTCCTTTACAGGCAGATAATTTTATCCTTTTGCCAAGGACAGCCACTTTAGTCACAGCATTCTGTATCTGCCTTGGCTGCAGGAGAGTCATCTCTTTTAACACATTCAGAAACAAATATATTTTACCAACAACTTCTCCATTCTAACATTTTTGCATCATTTGTGATTCTTTATTCTTTTATGTGCCCCTTTTACATTAAGGCTAAACTAGAGCATTCCTTCATAAATAAACAAATAAATAATCCTAGCTGATTGAGTGCCAAAGACTGCACAATAGACTTCACTAAGAGCTGAGATTTATTCATTGCAAGCATAAAGCATTTGAGTACTCTGCAATTTAATCTTTTTATTTCTTTTTTTCTTTTTTTTCCCTTTCATCAAGCAATTGGTAGGCTGTAGAAAGTTCTAGCAATTTTTTTGATTAATTTAGTACAACATTACCTTCAGTTCTCTATCAGCATGAAGGTTATAAAAACAATAGCATTTATGATATAGGAAATATCTCAAAAAGGTGACAAGAATACTAAGTATGTATTCTGTTTTTTGACAAAAATGTTGATGCAGGACTGAGAAGGAGTAATAAAATACCACTGTGATATTAACACTTTTTGGGAGGACACTGTCATCTTTGTACTTTAATGTTTTGTTTGATTTTCATAGTTTTCACACTGGCAGAATATCCAGAGCCCAGTATAAATTTTAAAAAGTCAGAAATTCACTAATACTTCTCTTTATGTCATGTTCACAGTTTGAATCTGATTGAAATTCCAAAGAAGGTCAGAGTGAACTTTTTAAGTTTTCTGTGAATAAAAACACCCAATGGGATCAAAACCTATTCCACTTCATTCATTCAGAATATAATCAAATAAATATGGGCTTAACAGCTTCTCTCTTTATCCCCAAATTCGAAAGGCTTATGTGAGTTCTTCCAGTACATTGCTATTGTGGAAATACTGAGAAGCAACGTCCTCTCCATTTCAAGTTTCATACTGGAATTAATGCACTAGTATCTGTCTTGGGAAACAGGTGTTTATAATGTTAAATCAGTTCTCATCAGCATCATAACTTTAGAGCTAATGACAAAATGATGTAACAAGATAATGGAGTCTGAAAGTGAACAATAGAAATCATGTTCCACTCCCCAGTCTGGACACATTTTTTAAATATTAGAGATGTGGAACAAAGGTAATGAGAATGTGACAAGTCACTCATTATTTGACAGTAAGAAGAAATGCAGAGAAAAAGAGAGTGTTGAAGACTCAAAAAGTGCAGTGGGAGGAAACACAGCACCAACTGTACAGAAGCAATTTTCATGTCACAGTCTGTATTAAGGAATTAATGTCAGTTTTTCTCCTCACTTCAAAATATTGATATTTCAAACAATCAAAACGATTTTATTCAAAAAGTTTCAGTACCAGCAGTATTAAATTATAGAATTATTTTATTAAATTAAACAGAAAAATACTGAGGTTTTATTAGCTGTGTAGAGACGACTACTAACCCCTTTTCTTCAACAGACTGGTGTAAGAGGGTGATCTTATAATTACTGTCTTGCCACACTCTCGTGTGAACTGTCTTTTGTACATGTAGCTATCTGCCAATCAAAAGGCAGATAGTGGAAAATACCTTTCTCCATCACTTTGCCTGTGTACTCATCCTCATCCACAAAATATTTCCTTCACTTCAAACAGTGTAAGTCCATTTAAAAGCATACAGAAACTACCATGACTTACTAGATTATTACAAGATTTAGAGGAATAAAGTAATGTGCTTTGAGACTAATTATTTTTGCTTCTGGCTTTCATTGTATTCTGTACATCAACAGGCTTCCTGTTTGAAAAACAGTTCACTTTTAAATGGCTTCGTGCTGTTATCCAAGATATTATAAATTTGGTATAGGACATAAGTGGATTATGAGTGGAAAATGGACTAAATTCAAAGGATCAGAAGTACAAAGTCCAGCTGGTGGTCAGCTACTAATGGTACCTCTCAGAATTCATAGGGCCACTACCATTAAACAGTTTTATTAACAGCTTGAGTTATGAGGTAGCGTGCACACTCAGTGAACTTACTGAAAAATATCAAGCTAGAAGAAGGTGCTGATGCACCAGGAGGACAGGGCTGCTAACCAGGAGAAATGAACTGACAGAAAAGTCCTGAAAATCAGACATTAAAGCAAAGTCCTGCACAAGCCAAGGAAGAATCCCATGTGACAGTGCAGACTGAGGACTGACTAGCTGGAAAGTAGCTTTCCTGAAGAACTTCTGGGGTCAACAAAATGGAATGTGCCTTCACAATACGGAAGGCCAACTATGCTTTAACAAATAGCAAAACAGTATCTAGCACGTTAAAGGAAGCCATTATTCTCTTCCAACATCCACAAGACTGTCTGGAGTGATTAGTCCACCTTTGGGTACTTCTCGTGATGGACATGTATACATACATATACAAAACATGCTGCTACTGTGAACAAGAACCAGCTTCTGTTGTGCTGAAACAACGTATTTGTAAACTGTAAGTAGCCCAGTGGGTCATAGCATATTTTGTGCTAACTTTAAGTGTTATTTAAGGAGTTGACTGTGAAATTCACATTATTTCTACATATACTAAAATGCATTTTTAATAACTACTTCAGAGTGAAGCTCTTGGCATTTACAGTTATTGCGAATATTCTCAGGGCTCCTCAGTCTTACCTAAAGCAGTGCCATGTCTACACACCTGATCTTCTGCTTGGTATACTAGTTTCATTAATAACTAGTCCATGCATAACTCCAGATCCATATGGCAATACAGTTTCAAGGCAGTTGTACAACACATAGGATAGTCAGATATATTCTGAAGAATGTCATTAGTCTAGATGTCAGATGCTATGGAGCATGTATTCACCATATCTCTCTATTCATTTTTCCTAGTGTTAGGATCCTTCAGACAATAGTCTAAATTTGGGTGACATTTCATACAACACCAAAGACTATTTCTGGAAACTAGAGTGGGGAAAATGAAAGAAAAAAAAAAAAAAAAAAAAAAAAAAAGCTTGTAATGATTAATAAAGTACTCTACCCAGAACATGAGTTGAATAAACAGATATGGAATGTGAGAACATGATGTTTTATTCATTGTTTTTGAAAGTCCAATCGAGACAGAAGTCAACAGTTTTTGAAGAAGTTTTCACTCATTTTTTAAGGATTTAGAACAATGATGATTCACTCAGTGTGATTTTCTATTTTATTTTATTTAGAAGGGGGAAGTGAAAACACATGGAATAGATATTATTATTATTATTATTTTAAGTATCAGAATCAATTTATGCTTCCAAACTATATATTCAAAAAATCAGAATATGTCAAGATGAGTAAATTCTTTCATGGATGTTCACTGTGCATTTTTAGTTGTAGATTACATATTTCTATTTCCTGGAACAGATTTATTTCCTCTCCTCCTCAGCCCTCCTGAAAGTCCTTTTAATGGACTGAAAGAGGTCTTAGCTTTTCCATTATCTATTTAAGGCACTGCAATTTTAATCATATTTATATCTTTATTTGACATCAACTTACAGGAAAAAATGTTTATTAGTGTGAATCATTTCAGCTTAAAATACACAGAAAGCATTTTTAAGTGGCCTTGTTTCTATGGCAATGGAATTGCAGATTGCCAGTGAAATCAGTGGTGGAGTATAATAAAAGAAGTAAAAACTACCTTCATAGAGAACGTTTTTACTTTTCTTTTGCTATGCTGATCTTCACTTTATAAATTATTTTCTCAAGTAGGACAAGTCATTGCAATACTGCTGGGCCCAGCCTTGCCCAGTAGTGGGGCCATACTGCTTCCAATTGGATCTGACTTCATCTGGCACAGGGCAGCCCCGGCTTTGCCTTGGGGCTTTGCCCTGCAGCCAGTGCCTTGTCACCTCCACCCAACACTTGCTGGTAACTGCCTCTTCAGTTATTGGGCAGAAGGTACTTTAATAAACTTTACAAGTACAATATTGGGCTGTGAAGGCTCCTTATGTGTGTAACAAGTCTGTAGATTTTTCTCCTAGACACCAATATGTTTCTTGTTGATTTGAGCTTAAGTCCATAAAATTCTTTATTCCTAACAAGTGCCTCCCTCTGGGGACTGGTAAAGAAATTTAAAACACCAGCAGAATCCTAAATCACTGAAAATTATGTCTACTTGTTGTATCTATATCAATCTTCAGGTTGTTCAGTCCAGTTATACAGACAATGAAGTGACAGACTTTTCAGAAATCCTGTCTGACAGACATACAAACACTTTGGAAATAGGAATTCCAGTTTGCACTGCTATAAATATGCCCCAGATGAAAATACGTAAGTCTCTAGGTCTTCTATAGAAAACAGAAATTTGTTTAGCATTATCTAAATATCACAGAAAAGTATAAATGTTTTCTCTGCCTTAGATGTTCATTTTAAATTGTATGAAATGTTGATTTGATGCAGTAAGTAGCTTTCTAAAGGCTAAAATAAAGTTTGGTTTCTTATTGTCTCTTTTGATATTCAGAGTATATTGACAAAATTTCTAAGGGTTTTTCTGTATAGATATTCATACATTATGCAGTCTTTCTAGATGGTTATGGAACTGAGTCTCTATGAAGCAGATCTGTACGTACTCTGCCCTCCCCTCTGCCAATTTTACATTTGGACTGCCCTTTATGCTAACTACTTTTTGCCAGATTATGCAATTTAACTTGCAAAAACAAGCTACTCACCCCAAAATGACATCCTATTGAGCATGTAAAATTGGAGTGGTAATTTTGGATGTGATTTCCTCACAATTTTTTTTTTTTTTTTTGACAACAAATTTAAATTCTACACTTTCTCTAAGTACCAGCTATAATTTCTTCTTTTGAAAACTAGCTGACAAATTACCAGTAAAAGTGTCATATACTTCAGAGCACACATGCCATTTATTAAAATTCATAAGAACTTCACAGTGGTCACAGATCATGTCTTTCATCTATGCAGTGCTCTTTACAATTTTCATCAGACATTAAGAAAAGTGCTTCTTCTCTCCAGTCCGTACATATGCTTTCTATAGAAAGTCTGGGAATTGGTCTTGTGTGAGTTGGTGTGACATGCTGTAAAGTTCAGTGGGGATGTGAGCCACAAATTACACTCATGACATGCTCTGTGCTCCTAATGGTCTAGCAGGAACAGCCTGTGATCTTATCAAAGTGTGATGTTATCTTGTTCTAGCTTAATCAGTATATGTGTTAACATTCTAAACTGACCTGTCCATGTGGCATCTGCCTGGTGCTTTCACCTTCCATTGCAATAATCTAATCTAGAAGTACAAAAGAATAAGACACTGGTGAAAAGTCATACACAAATGGAACCCACAATAGGATTTTGTACAATGAAAAAATAAAATACAGTAGCTGAGAGAGCATGTTCCAAAATAATGCAGCAGTAAGAAGTACCCTATTAACTATTCTGCAGTGTTGTTGATATCTCCTTTGGTGGCTTTTATAAATCTGCTAACATAAGCTCTGCCTGATGTAATGTAGACAGTAGATAAATCTTTTTTTTTTTTTTTTTTTTTTTTCCTAGTCTCACAAAACTTTTTCTAGCGTTATAATTTTAGCTCCATAAGGAATACTTTAATACCTATGTCAACATAAATTTCAGTGCAGGACACTGCAGCTGTGTTTTATTCAGCCAAAGCTTAATTTCTGAAAAAATATTATTTTCTCTATTGAAAGTTGTAGGAAATTGAGATTTCAGTATTTTTGACAATAGTTTTTTATTCCATTATTTGTAACATATGACTGGTGATGCTGTCATGGTTTTTGCTTGCTCAGGACGATTTGAGTGAGCATATATAGTCATCAAGGATATGAACTTACAGAACCATTCATTCCCACACGTGCCTTTTCTCTTTCTCTTCCTCTTCTTTCTTTTCTTTTAGTAATATTTTTTGTCTAACTAGTAATGGTCTTCTTCTTGGGGTAATTAGGATGCTTGTACACGTACATTTTTAAAAAAAAAATCTTATATTTACTTTCATCAACTTTTCTTTCAGTTTCATCAGTGCAAGTGTTTGCTTGTTTTTCACAGAGGCTCCATTTTCTCAACTGATATTTAATTTGCCTTCCAGCATCTTATTTTATTCAGTTTTATTTATATTTTAATTGCTTGCTTCTCTTTGTAATTGATCAGGGATTGGACTGTAATGAAATAAGTGTGATCTATTCCCTACTAAAATTCTTCTGTATTCCTTTCTTCCTGTGAAAGAGAAGAAATTAAAGCCTGTTGAAAGAGAGCTAAAGAGTGTAAGGATGTCATTTAGACATCATTTTAATATATATTTGTGAACAAAACTGTGAAATTAATTCTATGGTGAATAACAACACTTCAAAAAAAAAAAAAAAA
>PPHD01017758.1:0-14898 GCA_002909625.1 Bambusicola thoracicus
AAATAGAATGTCAGTATGAATTATTTCTCTTTCTTTCATCAAACAGCAAGCGGAAGTCCAAGACGACAGCAGTGATGATGATGATGTTGATGACGATGAAGTCTTTGGTTTTATAAGCTTCCTAAACTTAACTGAAAGGAAGGTTGGTATTCCTGGTTATCTTCTAGGCAGATGTAAGTGTGGCTGTGCTCTGCTTTCCTGCCTGGAGCAGCATCTGAGATAGTTGGATCAGAATTCTGAATTCTGCTGTGGAAGGCTATGGTCTTAGAAGTTCTCCATCACTTAGTTTTCTTTTGGATCTTGTCCTGCATCTTTGCTGAGGGTCAGAGAATTGGAACAGAGAATTAAGACTGGCCTGACCAGTATTGCCAGGGCAGCTGAGCATCTCCACACATCCAGCTTTTGAATTCTGCTGTTGAATGTCCTGGTGTTGTAGCTCTGAGCTGCATTCCTGTCAGTTAAGAACTTGTGTTTGCTCTCAGCTTCAGGGCTGGTAAATATCAGAGGAATTGTATGGTGCTTCGGGGACCACTTAAGGGAATTGTCTGTAGGAGTGTTGGATGCTCCCTTCAAGTTCACTGTGAAGATTTTGTGTGAATAATGGTTATATAATATAAAGAAAGTATACCTTTTGATTCTAAGGGTACGCAATGTGCTGAACAAATCAAAGAGCTGATTCTAAGTCGGTGTGAGAAGAGCTGTGAGCAGCGTGTAGTTGAACAGCTGGATAAGCTCCTGAAAGATGATACTAAGCCTGTGGGTCTGCTTCTGAGTGAAAGATTCATTAATGTACCACCGCAGATTGCTTTGCCCATGCACCAGCAGCTTCAGTAAGTGGTTTTCATTGTGTTTTACTTCATGTTTTATTTCGTGTTTAACGTGAAGCCGAACGGTACTTTTTGCTTCATCTCTCTTCAGGATTCTTTTATAGTGCTGTGTTAGGAGAACTGATTCTCTAAGTAAGGCATAAAAACAAAAAGATGATTTTCATCCATAAGGTCTGTGGTTTCTTCAAATTGTTTAAATACCCTTGGGCTTTCAAGCTATGCTCTTACAAATACGTGCTGTAATTCTGTCTTAGCTGATTTTCTCTAAAGAAGTAGCTATATTATAGTTTAACTTTGTATTACAGTCTATTTTCACTTTCACCTAGGAGAAGTTAAAAGTGATAACTTTTTTATAGCAACCTGATATTAAGCAGCTGGGATATTTCTGCTCATATGTTAATGTCTGGCTCAGGAGTGGAAATCTTGCCTTGAGGGATGGGCTTTTAAGGTGGATGGGTTCTGACCCATGAAAACCATATGCAGTATTTTGATTATTTCCAGATAAATAAATGAGGTAGATGAAGGACTAGCTGATCTCTTCTGAATTCATGGGTTTACATCATAGATGGGGTGAGAGTAAATAAATAGATTATACAATATATATGATGTTATACTGGTCTAGTGCCTCACTGCAAACCAGGAAATTGTGTTGGTTACAGTAGAGCTCCAGTGATTGGAGGGAGATGCCTTATTTCCCCTCAAGTGCTTCAAGCCTGCCCTTGATGTTTAGTGCTAGAAATACAGCTGTCACAACTCAAATTCAGGTCTCAGCCTCTTTGTCTTAATGTCATTGGAGCATTTGTTCTGTCTGTTCAGTAATAGCACTGTGTGGAAGTGATAATGTGATTTGTTTCCAGGAGAGCTGCACTTCTACAGGTTTTTTTGTTTGCCATGGACAAGATTCTGGAGAGCTGTGTTGGCAGAGGAAAAGACATCCTTATTTTTACTGTTTTAAAGTGCAAGTAGTGTGTTTAAGTACTGGGAATGCATATGCAAAGTTTATATTTCAAGTCACCAGAAAAAGAATAGGGTGTAGTACGAATGTGCTTTCTAAACTAATACATTGTGAGATCTACACTTGCTGAGGCTTTTAATTGTGTATGTGGGCACTTATGATTAAGTGGTATGCTTAAACATTTATCTTCAGGAAAGAATTAAAGGAGGCACAGAGAACAAACAAACCCTGTGGAAAGTGTCACTATTACCTTCTTATCAGCAAGACCTTTACAGAAGCCACAAAGAATTCTAAGAAGGGAGGGAGAAATCAGCAAAAGGAGGAATTAATGTTTGCAAATGCAGAGGAGGAGTTCTTTTATGAGGTAACATACATGATTCTATTACTTTAAATGTTTAATTTTCATTGCAACACTCGCAAAAAGGTGTTTCATCTAAACTTCAAGGGGTGTTTTGGCAAAGATAGCTGCATATCTTTAATCAAATCCATCTTACAAGCAAGCACTTTTGTTTTTATATTGAACACGACTCCTTTTGTCTTTCGTGAACCACTGAGAGGTAGATATAGGAACAGAACCACTGCGGTTGGAAAAGACTCTTGAGTCCAGCCATTAGTTGGACTTGAGTTAATGCTACCAAGTCCACCTCTAAATTGTATCCGTAAGTGCCACATCTGCACAGCTCTTAAACAACTTCAAGGATGGCAGCTCCACCATCTTTGTGGGCAGCCCACTCCAATGGAAGATATTAGATGAGGTGAGTGTCTGAACTTCATAGTGTATATGTGCTAAATAAATGAGTGTTAAAGTGTTTGTCCTCCCCGGTCACGCATAATGTTAATTAGATTTCCATAAAATGTATCAAGGGCAGGGAGGCAGAAACCGAGAGCCAATTCAAGCAGGGAGATGCTATTGTGGTCTAACCCAGCATGCAGCTCAGTGCCCCAGAGCTGTTTGCTCACTTTCCCCAGCGCAATGGGGAAGGGTTGGGAGCATCCAGCAGCAACTTAACCATCAGCGTGTTGTCAGTGTTACTGTAATCTAAAACACAGAATCATACCAAGTAGTAGGAAGGAAATCAACTCTTGTCCAGCCAAAGACAGGGAGGGTCCCTTCTTACTTGTCAATTGGCTGTGCTCTGTTCTGGTCCTTAAAATGTTATTGAGGCAGCTGAAGAGAAGACTTGGAGCTGTTTGAAGGTTTAGGGCCTCCATTGCTCAAATTGTGAGTTCTCGAGCAAAGTCACTCAATTAATTTGATGGTTTTTCCAAAATTCAATTTGCAGACTGGAGATGCTGCTACTAAATAGCAAACCTACAGAGAGACAGGAACTTAACCTTCCCTACAAAGGGAAGATGCTATTTTTTTATAGTTAAGAGTTCAGCTCACGTTTCTTAAACTGGCTCATGTGAGAACTAGAAACATTTCTTAAGTAAATTTTTCCTGTCCATCACCATTTTGTCCGGGAAAGGTAATAAAAAGCAACTGTTCTACCTGGATGTAGTAGAGGTCAGTGAAAAGATAAATAATAAACATTATAGGCTCCAGCTTACTTGAAGAAGCATCCAGAGGTTTGCTCATGTTCCAGGGTGGAACTTGTAATACTATTGACTAACACCATTAGGCACAGAAGCTTCTAAAGGTCAGCATTTCTTAATGCAATGACACAAAATGAGGTGCTGTTTCAAAACGAGTCAAGGGGGCACTGGTTTCTCTCTTGCTTTTTACTCCGATGCCATTAAACTGTCACAATAGCAATCTTATTAGTATTTAATGTGAATTTTACAAATGAGATGAAAAGCAAATAGTTGAAGGCACTTAATAGTCGGTAGTTTTGGTGTGATAGTTGGTCTGCTTGTAGGTTGTTTTGGTTTAATAGTTGGTCTGCTTGTAGGTTGTTTTGGTGGGCCTCTGATATGGAAGAAAATAACTTTCTTCCTAATAAGATTCCATAGTTTTTGCTTTGTTTACATTATGCATTCTCTTTATGCCAATCAGAAAGCTTAATCCTAATGCATTTATTTCTTAGAATGCTCTTCTGAAGTTCAGCTACTCTGTGCAAGAGGAAAGCGACACCTGTTTGGGGGGCAGATGGTCCTTTGATGATGTACCAATGAAACCTTGGCGGACTGTCATGGTAGTTCCAGCGGATGGAATTCATGTAATTATGGACAAACTCAAAGACTATCTCTCATGAACTTTCCCTTAAACGGTGTTTTTTCTAAAGCAGGCATACAGTGCTCTATATTTTCAGGAGACTACCATGGAGTTAATGGTTTTGTACTGCTCAGATGCTTCCTCTGTACACTTAAAGACAAGTAGACGACTCAACTGAAAATACCTATCAAATGACTGTTTTAATAGATTGTATTTTAGCATACTTTGGTATCGTGGTTAAGCAGTCAATAAAAATCCAATGTTACAGGAAAACTTGCAGAATTACTCCATATGTTTTTAACTGCATTGAAATCATATGTTGTTACGTTACAAAAAGAAATGCTTGCAGCTTCTTCTGCTAATGAAAGTGCTGCTTTTCTGTTTCTTCCAGTAAAAAATATTTATTCTGGAAGTTGAAAATAATTACCTGAGTTAAGGTGTGAATGCATACAGCACGTAGTGTTCCTATTCATATTTATTGAGTGTATGATATTTCAATCTGAAATCACTGAATAATACATCTCTGCTCAGAGGGAGCTTGGGGGTATTTTTCATTTTCTTTGTTGTCACTGTTAGCTTTCTGTTTCTCCGTGATGGTTGAAGCAGGTGACAGGTGATCGATCACTTCCTGCAGAATATCCTTACTTTCACTAGGAGGAAGATTGCTGAAGTAATACTGAGGTGCCAACTCCACGAACCTGTTGAGGAAGTAAGAGAAAACATTATTATGTTTTTAATTGATTTCTGAACTCTTTGTATAGCTTTTATCGGGGTGCTACAAAAGAAAAGACCAGCAACATGTAGTATACAGCTACAAAATGGATACTGCAACTCCAAACGAAAAACCATCTGCAAGATGTAGAAGTGATTTTATGTTTTCAGTAGGATTGTTGGACCTGTTGTCCTCTTATTATATTTCAGGTGAACTACTTGTAGTTCAGTTCCCAGTGCTGCAGATTGCATTAAGTAGTAATTTTCTGGATTTGAACGTGTCTTGGGTTTGATATGAATAGGAAAAAGGCTTTCTTGTAACCATTAGAAATAGGATAGCAAGGACAGTGAAATGTGTATTCTCAGTACAAATAGGTTTTTGCAGATGAAAGATTGTAGTCTTGTTCTGAATTTGTAAACAGTTGGTATGGAGTGGTTTGGCTGTCTGGGTGCGTTAACGTGGCAAGGAAGAAGATTTGCTGGAAAATAGCTTTCAGGGAACAAAACCTGCCAACTAAATTAATCTGTAAGTACACAAATGTGTTAACTTCTGCTCGATTTTTGATCTATATTTTAACTTTGAAGAAACTTCTGCATCTTGTACGGTGTTTTTTGAATGGATGACTTGGTAACAGTTACAGAAGCAGACACTGAGACTCACTCGGTACCTCAACAGATTGGCTCACTTTAGGAAAAACAAAGGGCTGATTAAGAAATGGTTTTTTTTTGCATTAAAAGAATAGTGAGGATGGGGAGGGGTGCGGTTCTCCTTCTTTAGTAACTTTGAGCTGTAATGCAGTCAGTGCTCTGAAGAAAAGCAAAGGAATGAGGCAACGATAAACAGTGGCAGAAGAATACTGGCAACAAAGAAGGACAACTTATTCCACATCTGTTTACTAATTTGTATGAAGACAACCACCTTCTTCACCACTTCAGTGATGCCAACTCCTCATGCTTGCTTGACTAGGTATGAAGATTGTCCTTCCCTCTTTATCCCAATTTAAAATGTTACTTCATTTTTATTACCCTTGCCCAGAGAGAATCAGTTATACAAGGGATGATTTCTCAGCAGAACTAGGAGATAGCTGTTTTTATAACAAGGGAAGGGAGAGGAGAAGACACAAGTTGGCTTCTCCAAGCATCGCTCTCAATATGCATGTGCTTCCTTACCCTGTTTATGACTCAAGTATTGCTTTTCTGGCAGAGAGATGAGGGCAGAAATGGTTTCACCTTTGTTAACTTACAGATGGGGTGATATTTCAGAGACTACTCTGATGGAATTGTCTTCTGAGATGCTGAACTCATGGAACAAAACCCACTCGGGACTCCTCCTGGTGTTATAATATGATGAAAAAGGATGAAGCTGGGCTACTTGTCTGTGCGTTAGCATTAAGTAGTTACCCGAACCATCTACATCGCGAGCAATCTGAAAACACAGAGAGTTATCCATTACTTAATTGAATGTACAGGATGCATAGAAATTAAGCTTGTATTCAGATAGTGGCATGGGGAGAGCCAAACCTCTTCCCATATTTCTGTGGGAAGCAAGGGGCTGCTGAGGAAGTGTCAGTCTGTATTTGAAGGGAAACCATCTGCATCAAATAGTTCTATGAAATGATTCCACATAAGCTAACAATTCTGTTATGAATTAATGCAGTAAGATAAAAGCATGGTATATTGCCTTACTTGCATGAAGTAACCAGATAAGAGAGCTTTCTTAATGCTCAGTATATTTTCTGGTGATCCAAAGTCCGGTGCTGAAATGGGAAGTTCAATGCGCTTCATAATCTCTACCAGTTCAGCTCTGATGATTTCTGCCATCCTCAGTGCAGAACAGCTTAGAAAATAATTACGGCACCATTTTTCATTACTGCAGCCTGTGGAGGGAAGAACAGCATTTTGGCTTAAAGCACAGTCCTGATAGGTGCTGCTAACAGAGAGATTGCTCCGTAAAATGCTCGTTGACTGGTGCAATAGATTAAAAGCATTTTGGAGCGAGTGGCTCTGTCAGAGCAGTCCAAAATGCTGTTATCAAGGGCCATATGGACCACTTAGGCTCATTGCTCTTGTTTGTAAAGTGAGTGGGCAATACATGGTATCCTTATGTAATATTAGATTTTAACTATCTTTCTGAATCAGGACATAAAAATCTCTTACTTGGTCTGTAAAAAGTAATAGTTTTGCACAGAATGAGTAGCAACTGTATTTTCTGTTCTTCTGGTTTCAGGCCAGGATGCAGAACTGAAATCAGATTGGTATTGCTGCCGATCATCACATGCTGTTAAGGGACAGTTTCTCTTGGACCTCTCCAGCATTCAGCATTACAGAGCAGTCCCACGTCCCGCATCACAAAGGCACTGTGAGCAGAGAAGCTGTGCTTCCTTCTCTTGAAGTGTCCCTGACAACCTTTTTTCTTTTATATAGCATTTTCTCATACTTACAGACAGGTGATAGATGAACTGGTCTGACCATATTGGGCCTCATTATCTTCAGTTTTTATTCAGTATACGCAGATTTACCACTCCTAAGCTGAGTGAACCTGGCCAAGATCATGAATGTTGTGAGGACCACCTGCTGGACTTTTAATTTTTTCCCATAAGCCTTTCTTTCTTCATCAGGTATAAAACCTAGTGGTTGTTAGGTGCTGGGAGGTCAAGGCTGTGTTCGTGTCATGTCGTGCCTTAAACCTGGGTTATGAGCACTCGGAGGAGGAGGAAGCACCTTTCTGGTTTTGTACAGTGGCACATCAAATGAAAACTGCAGTCAGCTGCTTACATATCCATGTTGGATAAGGTAGGCTGTCCTAGGCTACTTCTAATTATTTTATAAACCAGTGTTATTTTTGCAGTGGCAGCTATCTTAGGTGACTCTTCTTGCAAATTGACAGTTCTAGAGAGTCATTTAAGAAGTGCTCACGAATCAAAGGCAAACAATGAGTGTTCTATTAAAAAAAAAAAAAAATCAAAAAAACCTTGTTACCACTGTGCTTTGTTTGGTCTGATCTGAAATGGCTGCACTTACACTGGCCTGCAGAGTTTGTGCTGGCTTCCCTGAAGGCATTGAAGACATTGATGAGAGTGAAGTGATCTCCTGCAGGGTGTGAGAATTTTCTCCAGCAAGTAAGAGCAATCTCCTCTGTCCCAGAAGGTGCGTGCAGGAAGCAATTGGGAGCTTAGGACAAAACAACATGGAAGCCAACAGTTATTAAAACTCACGTACCGACAAGGCCCTCTAGACAGCAGCTGCACTGGTGTTTGTGTCTGTTCTTCTCAGTTTCCTGTGTTGGATTACTGCAGAACTGAATACGCTGCATTCATATTTATGTGGCTTTTCCTTCCATCTATTGTTTAGTAAATCTTCACTATGAGCACCAAAGGTGAGCAGCCTTCTCCCACGCTGGTGCCAAAACTGCTTTGTAATGGCCTGGTCCAATCTATTCACAATCCAAGTGTGTGGTTTAACTTAGAAAAGAAGTAAATGTACTTATGAAATGCCTGAGTTTGCCCTTATGTGCTAAAGTTCTGTTGTGATACTGTGCTACCTAACTGCATCTTTTGAGATGGCTGAGCTTTTCACAAACTAAAATGTGCCTATACTCAGCCACTGATGTTTGTTTTATTTACCTCAAAATTTTATCACATGAAGGCCCGCTCACTGCAAATCAAACCATCTGGGGCATAGAAACAGTTTGTGCTGCAAGGAGATGGATTAGTGCAGCTTGGTTTCCTGTACACGCATGATTTCCTTGCTGCTTAAGGCTTTGNCAGTTCTTCTGTTGTGATACTGTGCTACCTAACTGCATCTTTTGAGATGGCTGAGCTTTTCACAAACTAAAATGTGCCTATACTCAGCCACTGATGTTTGTTTTATTTACCTCAAAATTTTATCACATGAAGGCCCGCTCACTGCAAATCAAACCATCTGGGGCATAGAAACAGTTTGTGCTGCAAGGAGATGGATTAGTGCAGCTTGGTTTCCTGTACACGCATGATTTCCTTGCTGCTTAAGGCTTTGCTCCCCTCCCTGCGCTGAGGATATTCACTGTGGTCAGAGTCAACAGTTCAGTGNCTCCCCTCCCTGCGCTGAGGATATTCACTGTGGTCAGAGTCAACAGTTCAGTGTTGTTTATAATTAGCAATTCCCCCTAATTTGCATCTCTAGTCTGTAACAAAAGTGTGTGAACGTAATGAGATAAAGTCTGTTTTGGAGGAATGTTGTGTGTATGCTTTCTGGAGCAGGTTGCCCAAGGAGGCTGTGGATGCCCCATCCCTGCAGGCATTCAAGGCCAGGCTGGATGTGGCTCTGGGCAGCCTGGGCTGCTGGTTGGTGACCCTGCACATGGCAGGGGGTTGGAACTGGATGGTCATTGTGGTCCTTTTCAACCCAGGCTGTTCTATGGTTCTTTGGCAAAAGGCTGGAAGTTAATGGGACATGTGAAGCGTGGGAGTGGAGTGCTACTAACAAATATGTTACTTATGTTTCATTGCATGCTCAAAGCCTGGACTTAAACAGCCGAAGATACTCATTCAGGTGAAAAAGTAGAATATGGATAACGCAAGTTTGCCTTTGGGTTGCCCCTGTGAACAGCCTTGGGAAGAGTCTATGTGGATTTGGAGGTGGCAGAAGCCATGCAGCAGGACATGAGTTGGGAGTACCTGTTACCATGGCTGCGATGGTGAGCATTTCATCAACACACTCAAATTCACATGAAGCCAGAATTGATTTTGACAGCTGTGGATCCAGGGGAAATTCTGACATAATGATTCCAAATTCAGAGAGGTTTCCATTGTTATCCAGGGCTGCGAGGTAATCGAGGTCCTCCAAAGCTCGCATCAGGCTTTCAGGAGCTAATAAAAAAGGAAAGATAATTCAAATCCTTGAGAATGGATTAAACATTATTTCAGTTGTATGTTTCTTATGGAAAGCTTTATTTCTCATTATAATGTTTCTGTTGTATGTTTCCTAGAACTCAGCCTCCATCATTTGATAGTGGGTAATGATTATAGGGCTGGAAGTAGCTTCATCTGTTGTCTATCAGAGCCGTTCTTATCAAAAGCCAATACTGACTACTGACTGATGTTTTGCAAATCATCCAAAATTGCTCACAGAATACACATTTATTCTGTGTGTGCTGTTTCTAATGGTTGGGCAGAAGTTGCAGGTATTTGGAATATCTGCTTTTTCTTTTTTCCCCTAGCAAAGGGCTGCACTTTTTTCGCTGTTAACACAAAAGGGAATATTCAATGTTACCCTATTGTAGGCTGTAACTTCCTTACAACCTATATGAGAAGTGAGAGTGGAGAGACTGAAAAAATAAGTTTGGGAACATAATTAGGGAGACTGAGAGACTTGGGGGAAAAAGACAGAAGTGGCAGTTGGGTGAATTTGGGCCATACAGCCAGAAGGGAGCAAGTGTGAGATTGCTGCAGGATCGGCTCCATTGGTTTTGGTCAGTGGCTTCCAAAGCTCACTCTGAGTGTGAGTATCCCTCCAAGGCATAGCTGTATCTTCCTCGTATGCACGAGGGTGAATGAAATCAACAGCCCACAAGATCAGCAGGTACAGAAAATGGCTGATGTGCACAGACACAAATACCCCTTTTCATCAGTTCCCATCACATCTCATCAGTTCTATCCCTCGAGAGACAAAAGGGCACCGTTTGCAATACATCTGAACCTCTCAGCTGCGTGGCAGGAACCAGCACAGGACACCGACAGAGACTCTCCTTTTTCATTCAGTATCCTACTGAATTTCTCTCTCTTTTTTTCTATTTTCCATCGCTTTTCTGGATGTTTTTTCAGCAGCAAATTGTTCGACTGGAAGAACCCAGAAATGAAATCAGACCCTCACAACCACAACGGTAAGAAAACAAATTTACCAGCATATCAGAACAAAGCAGCTATGAGAGTAAGAACCTGGGGGGACATCTGGGAAACCTGCTGATGAAGGCAGGTCCCTGTGGCCACACAGACACGGGAGAGCTTCCTGGGCAGCTGCAGTGCAGGTGGGTTAGGGATGAGAAAGTGAGCCTGAGAGCCAAACTGAAATTGCCAAACCTCCAAAAAGCAATGGGTGGAGCATCATAGATGGTGGTGGAAATGTGGGCACTCGGACAGTACAACCCACAGCTCCTAGCTCTTTTCTGAGGTAGATTTCTATTCCAGATCTTACAGTAGTAAATATCAGTATTATGGGTGCTGGTTTGGTTTGATTTACAGCTCCCCTCCTATTGCTGCAGATGCTTTCCCATTATTCCAGTTTCAGAGCTGTTTGGTGTTTTTTCCTATTGCTTTGTGAAGTTAAACCCCAGTCCCACTGAAGATGGTGACCAAAGAGGTGATCCCTCACCAAAGCTGGGGCATCTGCTGTTTAAAGAAATGAGAAGTTACATCTGATGCAGAGTTACCAGTGACTGAAAATATAGGGAGGTTAAAGTCATCATTCAGACATAGAGTAATTACTGGGAAATCATGGGAAACTCATTTCCAGAAGTCAACCAGGCGGTCTGTGCCATAGGTTGTGAAGTGTACGGTTACACGGGAGTCAATTCTGATCCCCTGACAGCATCACTCATTTGCATTTTCATGCCCAAGGATGAGCTGCCTTGAGATGCATAAGCACAAATTACTTCCCCATTTTGCTATCAGTGTTTTAAAAATAAGTAAATAAAGTAACCCCTGGGTTTTATTGTGCTGGAAAGGATGAGATAGTAAAGGTAGATAAAGCAGGTGAAGGAACAGCAGTAAAGCGCATAACGGAGTAGAGCTTAGTCTGCATTTTGAGGCACACAATCAATAAAGGACCATCATCAGGGCAGCAAAAGTTTGCCTGAAAGCTCCTCATGCTATGATGCGTAGTTTAACAAAATGCAAGCTAAATAAATAAAATTAGTATAAATGCTTAAATATGGAGAGTTGTCCTTTAAAGAATGGATGCCTGCATTGTCTTATAATGGCATTAGAGCAGCAGGCAGCATTGTTTTTAGGGCTCCTGCTGCCATCAAAGCCAGCAGAGAGGCTTCCCCAGCTGCTGCCTTTGCTGAGCCAGGACATAAGCAGCTGCCCACCCCTGCACATGAGAAGGGAATTTCCTTATCCCATGTTTTCTTTCCTTTGCCTGTGTGCTTTGGCTGCTTAAGGCTGGATTGCTCAGGGCTTGTCTCAAGGAATCTGGGCTCGTTTTACTAATTATACACCTGCTCTTTGTCATACTTGGGCTTTATAAAGCAAAGAAGTAGCTGAATGTTATCGACAACGTTGGAATTGTTCATCTAGGGTTCCAAGCTGGCTGTAACTGATGGTCTCAGTGCCTGAGGCTTGTCACAACTTTAACACCAGCAGAGTTGTTTCTGAAGGCAGCTGTAGCTTCAGTCTTTGCTGCATCTCATCCTGCAGGTCAGAACCTGAAGCCCTTACTGTGTGATGAGTACAAAAGTATTTCTCTTGATGCACCAGAAAGTGGCTGATTTAGCAACTTGCCCAAAGTTCTACAAAGAACGAATATTGAAGAGAGGATTTAAGATGGGGTTTCGTAGTGGAAATGCTGAGTCACAGCCTGAAGCAGTGATTGAGCACCTGGTGGGAGGCAGGGCCAACCCGGGGGAGCTCAGGTGCATGCAGTGCCCCTGATTGATTGGAAAGGCTGGAGCCGGGATCCACCCCTCCCCAGACCTCATTTAAGGGCTGGCAGTGGAGGTGAGGGCATCTCCCTGGAGTTCCCTGTGCACCTGAGGCTTTCTAAATGTAAGTAGCTTTTCCTTTGTTTCTGTGTTCGTTTTGTTGTGGTTTGTTCTCCTTTGCTGCAGCCTTGAATTGTGTCACTCTGCTTTTATTGCTGTGCTTTCCATTGCATTACAGATTTCTTGATGGGTCTTTATTTCCAGAGAAGTAACTGTTAGGAAGTTAAAGCTGAAAATGGGCGCCAGGATAACTGGGAGATAGTTGGAGCTCAGACTGACACACTCTTATGCTATCAATTCCATAGCAGTTTTCTTTACGTTAGAATTGGTCATTAAAATCCCTTTCCCAAACTCACAGCTTGTAGGTGTCCCATTTTCGCCTTCTGCTCTGCTTGTCCCAACATGTGAGCTGGTGATGGTCCCTGCAGGACAGCCAGCATGGGGGCCAACAAGTTTTTCATTATGCAGTGTGTAATGCTATTTAATGCATCAAATGCAGAAACCAAAGCATCAAAGAATCAAGAACTGAGGGTATAAATCTGCCACTAAGTGCTCTCCTCACCTTTGTGGCTTGTCTTTAAAAACTGTGTTAGACTGTTTCTAATGAAAACAACACGTTCTGTCTCTGAAAGAAGATGAAATTAGCTATGCTTATACAATGCTCAGTATTATGGATGTTCTAGAAGTACCTTCTTGGAGTTACAATAGCACAGCTCTCAATTGTCAAGGCATCCGTAGCCATGAAGTATTTTAACATGGAAGTTGCTGATGATGCTGTGCTAATGCAGTACCAGCATTATTTATTTGATTTCATTCCAACCAAGGTTGGAAAAGACCTCCAGGATGATCCAGTCCAACTGTCTGCCTGCTGCCAATGTTTCCCTACTGAATCACGTCCTGCAGTACCATGTCTGAATGTTTCCTGAACATATTTCATATGAAAATAGCGTAGCATTTTGATATTGATTTCCATAGTTTCAGTAAGGTTTTTCCAGTCGTGTGGGAGAACACGTATTATTGCAGCCATCTATCGGAAAAGAGTTCTTTTCTTCCATTATATAACGCCATAATCAGCTGGATCTGATTAACTGATTAAAAATGCACGGACATCACTATTACAGTGGCACAGGAACTCATGTAAGGCACTTCAGAACTGCACTGCCAAATACATTTTCGTATGGTTCATGAATCCTAAAAAGGGTAACGAGCCTGCTGCATTCGCTCATCTCGGTTATAGCATGAATTAAACGCAGCAGCTGTAAGCCTGACATGTTTGTTGCTCTCATAATGCAGTAATGAGTCAGAGTTAATCCCAGCTTTTATTTCTCCTGGAAGAGCAGGAGGGGAAAAAAAAAATAATCTTGTGCACATTGTTGTTGAACAGGAATAAAATGTTTTACTGATGTCATTCCTTTGCTTATCTGCTCTGTATTCTCTGCCCCACGTGCAGGGGACGGGCTGGAGAAGTGCTTCTCTTTATGTTCATTGTGCCTCTTGGTTTTCCTCTCTTTTTCATTGCTTTAAAAACTGAATTTCAGTGTGTTTTTGGTTATTTTTCTGTTCACCAGCTCATGGCTATACATTTGTATCTTGCCTCAGTGAAATCACCACTTGTCAACGCAGGGTGAATTTTTCCTCACACAAGTTTCCACCTCTCTCCTCCCAACTCCATTGCAAACAAAACTTGAGTAGGTTGACTGAACAGAACTGGTGCATGGAAAGCATGTCACTTGTTGTTTCTATGTGAATGAATGGCTGCAATGCATTTCCTCCCTTTACTCAAAGGTAAATCACATGCATGAAGGAAACTGAGGCTCTGAAGAGCCTTAGAGAAGTCAACTTTGGGACAAACCATGCTGGGGAGCAGTAGGATGGCTAGTCTGTCTTAGTATTTGTACGCTCTGAACTTGGCTCAGCTGAGACAAATGGGAGTGTGCTGAATTACTGCCCTGTCTTTTTGTTTGTTGTGTTTTTCCAGTTGATCTGATGCCATGTTTAGCTGAGGGTGGGCAAACTAGTAGAATCCATTGGATTCTATGAACCCAAATGAGCTGCTGCAAAGATAACAAAGCTTTCTGGGGAATCTAAAAGCTGTTGCACCAAAAGCATATATTCCACCTGTGGTGGCCGTTCCCTTCACCTTTTCTGCAGAAGTCCCTTGCAGTTCGTAGACCACAGCTGTGTGCCGTCTACTTCAGCTGTGTCAGCTGATGTCATAGAACAGCTGAATCTCCTTGCAAATATCCTTACACACACAGTCCCGTTTCTTTCTCTTAAAAAAGAGAAGCAGAAAAAAAAAAATCCAATTAAGAATTCCACTTACAGTGTAGCACTGTGCCCAATGCTGGGAATTAAGCTTTGCTGTGATTAATTAGGGTACACCACATGGGAAGGATATGCGGTGGTTCCAATCCCATAGGTACATGAGGAAGGGGAGAACACTTTAGGAACTCCTATTGGCGCTAGAAAAGCATCATAAATGAAAAAGCAACAGGTCGTGTGATCCCCAAAGCAGTGACATCAGTAGGTCAGAATGGAGAATGCCCTTCTGTGGAGAAAAGGACCCAAAATG